>CM040124.1:236939758-237148154 GCA_022559845.1 Amorphophallus konjac
GCTCTAAGTCATGCACCGGGTAGTTCTCTTCATGTTTCTTGAGCTGTCGGGAAGAGTATGCAATGACTCTTCCGTTTTGCATCAATACACATCTGAGGCCAATACCAAAAGCATCGGTATATACCTCGTATTTCTCTCCTTCAATTGGTAGTGATAAGACTGGAGTAGTGGTCAAGAGATCCTTCAAAGATTGGAAACTCCTTTCGTAGTCTTCATCCCACTCATAAGGCACTTCCTTGCGGGTTAACCTGGTCAGAGGAATAGTAATCTTGGAGAAGTCCTTAATAAAACACTGGTAGTAACCAGCTAGACCCAAGAAGCTTCGAATCTCCATTGCATTTGTTGGTCGCTCCCAATTCTTCACGGCTTCGACCTTTGATGGGTCAACAGAAATTCCGTTCTCCGAAATTATGTGGCCCAAAAAGGATACTTTCTCGAGCCAGAACTCACACTTGCTGAGTTTGGCATATAATTTATTTTTCCTCAATATCTGTAATGCCTTCTTGAGGTGTTATTCATGGTCTTCTTCAGACTTCGAATAGATCAGAATATCATCAATAAAGACCACAATAAATTGGTCTAAGTAAGGCCTGAATATGTTGTTCATTAACTGCATAACGGCTACAGGGGCATTTGTTAGTCTGAAAGGTATAACAGTAAATTCGTAATGCCCATACCAACTTCGGAATGCTGTTTTATGAATGTCTTCTTCTTTGATCTTCAGTTGGTGGCACCCCGAATGAAGATCAATCTTGGAGAAACATGTAGCTCCAGATAACTGATCGAACAGCTCATCAATTCTTGGAAGTGGGTACTTGTTCTTGATCGTAAGATGGTTTAGCTGCTGATAATCAATGCATAGTCTCATCGATCCGTCCTTCTTCTTGACGAATAGCACGTGTGCTCCCCATAGGGAAGTACTTGGCCTGATGAAACCCTTTTTCAATAACTCCATTAGTTACTCTTTTAACTCTTTCAGCTCAGCATGGGACATTATGTACGGTGTCATGGAAATAGGGCTAGCACCAGGGACAAGGTCGATTGTGAATGACACTTCCCTTTTCGGGGGTAAACCGGGCAATTCTTCTGGAAAAATGTCGGGAAAATCCTGAATTACACGGATGTCTTCAAATTTAATCTCCTGGACTTCCGTGGCAGTGATGAATGCTATGAAAGCAATACATCCCTTATTCATAAGTCTACTAGCTTGGAGTGCTGATATAAGAAGTGATTTACTCTGAGGGCTATTGTAAACTAGCTTTGGGAAATCCACGAAAGTTACCTTGCCATGCCGGCAATCTACAGTTGCTTGGTGTGTGGATAACCAGTCGGCACCTAGTATGACATCATAACCCTTCATATCTAGGCATATCAGGTCAGTAGGTAAATTGCTCCCCTTAATCATCACTTCACAATTTGGATAGTGATATGTGATGTCGGACTCGTTCCCAAGAGGTGTAGATATGACCAAATCTAACAGTTCATGTTTCTTAAAAAATGAAGCAGCAAATTTCTTGGAAATGAATGAATGAGTTACTCCAGTATCAAATAAAACTTGAGCAGTATTTGAACAAATAGTGAGAGTACCTTCCACAATTCCTCCTTCTGTGGGTTCCGTCTCTCGGAGAGCTTGCAGACAGCCTTGTCTCTTTACCGGACGCTTCTCGTCTTTAGTGTCTTGCTCCTTCATCAGTTGGCAGTCTGGGATTCGATGCTCTCGGCTCCCACATCGAAGACAAGCTCCTAACTTCCTCCAGCATTCCTCGGTCTTATGACCAGCTTTATCGCAATACTTGCAAATCTCCTTAGAAGGTGTGGCGGTGGAGAATGGCCTGTCATTCTTCTGGAATTTCTTCGCCTTGGAGGGCTCCCCTCCCATGAAGAACCTTTTCTTGTTGAATGATTGTTTGAATTTTCCCGGGCTTGTAACAGGTTCCTTTTTGTCTCTTCCTCGGATTCTCTCGGATAATTCAGTGGCATCTTCTAGCAGTTGGGCACGCCGAACCATCTCTGAATAGACTTGGATGTCCATCGGTGCAAGTTGTGTAATATAGTGGCGCCGAAGTCCGTTGAGGAACCTTCTCGCCTTCATCTTTTCTGTACACACCAAGTGAGGCGCATACTTCGACAATCTTGAAAACTGGGCCTCATACTCGGCCACTTTCAACCCTCGTTGTTTTAAAACGGTGAATTCCGTGGCCTTCTCCTCCTGGATATGGTCGGAGAAGTACTTGTTGTTGAAATGCTCAGTGAATTCATCCCATGTGACATGGTCTTTTGGCAGTGTTGCTTCTATGGATTCCCACCAGCATCGAGCGTCCCGCTCCAGTTGAAATACGACCAGTAAAACCTTCTCCTCGTCCGTGCATTGCATCACACGGAAGATTCGTTCCATCTCCTTTAACCAGTTCTCGGCATCCTCGGGGTCAGACAAACCCGTGAATCTTGGTGGGTTCATGTAACGGAAACTCCTGTGGAGATCACCCGCTCCACTGTTAGCTCCGCCTTGGGCCACTTGCTGCAGTGGCCGTGTAATGCCCTACATGGTGCGCTCCATCTCACGCAATTGTGCTCTTTCAGTAGCCATGATCCTACAAAAGAGTTTAAGTTTGATAAAGATCAGGTTTACTTATAACGTCAAAAGTCATTATAGATCTTAACCCATGGCTCTATCCGTCTCACCGGTTATGGTATATCCATCTTTGGACTCAGGTTTTACCAAGGTTTCAATCATGATCGTAATTTTTCCTAACCTTTTATTTCTTCTAGTTTCCTTGGTTTAAAAACCTAGGCTTTGATACCACTAAGACTGTCACGTCCCGAGCGTGGAAGATACTCAGATGCGTGACGCGTCTATATAGATCGTGTCATTAGAGTGATAAAATTTTTGACATACATAATTACGGAGTGCACACAAGACTAACCCAATAATCCAAAGTGAGAATTATCTGATTAACCAAAGGAGATAAAGCTAGTCTGTGACAATTCCAAATTAAAAATCCAAACATTGGGCTACATGCCTTAACAAGGTCTAGACATTAAATTGACATAACTGGAGTACAAGGTAAAGACTCAAGTAAATTCGAAAGATGCGACTAGTTGACGATTCAATTGGCGGTGATTGTAGCACTCTTCACTCGGTCTCATTCCCATTTACATGGATGTCGCCTTCCGAATTACCTGAAAATGTTAGGAAGCAACTGAATGAACGAATCGCCCACTAGGAATTACATCTCAAGTTCGAGCAATCTTTAAGTGATTTACAGTTTACAATTACCAGTATGGCTATGCATGATGTACAAGTAATAAAAAAAAAAGGTATACCGGTAATCTATGCATGATGAACAATGACAGATCAAGAACTATATAAAGAAGGTATCGCGTGAAGGCAAGTATTTGACAAGTAGTATATCAAGGACTTTGTAGATGTAGATGTCACTTTCGGGCAAGCAAGAATTATACAAGTAAGTAAGAGTCATGTTCAAGCAAGTAAAAGTTCATGTGCAAGCAAGTAATATCAAGTACGTGTCAATAGAATTGGCTATTTCATTCAAGCGAGTAATTTCCCTTTTCGGGCTACGCGAGTCAAGTCAAGTAAGTAGAGTGAGAGTAAGCGTGGAATGTCTCAAGTTAAACAAACATGTACTCTCGCCCTTCTGCAGGCCTCGAGTCAAGTATTGCCCATTCTTGGCCAAGCAAGTCAAGTCAAGCAAGTAGTCGGTGCAATGTCAAACACCGTGGTCAATAAACTCCCATGGGCACAAGTACCTTCGGGTGCTCCTCCCAGGACCAGACCGGGCCCTATATGCTCAGCATTCATGTATTACTTTTGACATCCACTCTCATTTTATAGCCAAGATAGAGTTTCAAGGGTTGCCTTAGTAGGATATATAAGGTAGATTTTTTTTATGGAATGGAATTCATGGACTGATAATATGCAAGAAAATGACTTAGGGTTACGTCGGTACAAACCACGCTAACAATGAAGAAAAAATATTAATATATATATACTTTTTCCTAAATAACAAAAACTCTAGATAACTCTATAGTAAGGTTAAACAAAAGTTAGAACATCCTATAAGGGCCATTATACAAATATGTCACCCTTTACGTAATAGAGTTTACTATTTAAAAATACTATTCAATTACTATTCGCTACTATTCACTTACTATTCATTTACTATTCAAAAATACTATTCACCCCAAATAGCGCCATTTACGAAGCACAACAGTAGTATTCTAAGTTAGTATATAACTTCTAAGTTATTATATAAATCATCTATGCTAAAAATTTAATAAATGTGAATCATGATACCTAATCTAATGCATGAGCATACCGCTAGATTCCTTATATTTTTCTCTACCTATCTATGTATATGTCTCAAAAAAATTCTTTTATTTGGAAAAGTGACACTATTCTTTGAAATATTGACTCTTTAAATAGTGACTCTTTACAGAGTCTTTAATTAATTGACGACACACCAGAGTGTCGCTATTCATGTAATTGGCGCCCTAGCTTGGGTCGCCATTTACATTTGGGTGATTTTCACTGGGCAGGTACATTCTGTGACTCAAAACACTACTCATACATTATTCATACCGTAAAAGTTTCTCAGAAATAGGAAGCAAGGATATGAACATGTAGAGAAAATTCTCGAGAGTTCAGAATCATGCTCATGCAAAATTGTTGGGTTTCACTATTCAATAAATTGGGATGATTTACACCGGACAGGTATATTATGTGACTCAAAACACTATTCAAATACTATTCATACCGTAAAAGTTTCTGGACATGAACAGGTAGTGAAAATTCTCTAGATCTCAAAAACATGTTTATGAAAAATTATTATGGACTAGCATCATTTATATTAATTTTTCTATCTCGGTGTTTAAAAATTTTGGAAAAAAGGAATTGACGTCTGCGCCGGGGTCTTCATTTAAATGACGACCCTATACGTAGACTTCATTTTGGTAAATGGCGTCATGGTCAGGGGCGCCATTTACACTGGGTGGCTTACTATTCATCAGTTGAAAAGTTCTCTGAATCGGGAAGTAAGGGTATGGGCAGGTAGAGAAAAATGTTAGGATCACAGAAATATATTCATGCAGAATTTTCATGGTTTAGTTCAATAGATATAGATTTTTGAATGTGTTGATTTAATAATTTCCAAAAATTACTCAAAATTTAATTGACTACACTGTGAAGTGTCTTCAATTAAATGGCGCCCTGGATTGGGGCGCCTCTTTAGTGAATGGCGCCCTGGATGGGGGCGCTATTTAACTGAGGGCTGGATTTTTTAAAAAAAAATAGTGAGTCACGGGTTACTATTCAAACACTATTCATTTTTAATACTTTCAGTAAATTAGGAATTAAGTACATGGTTAAATAGAGAAAAATGTGAGATTTCCAGAACCATGCTCATGCAGGAGTTTCATGATTGGGTTAAAAAGATATAATTTTCTGAATATGGTGGCCGGGAAGTATCAGTCACGGTTAACTATTCAAACACTATTCATTTTTAATACTTTCAGTAAATCAAGAATTAAGTACATGGTTAAATAGAGAAAAATATGAGGTTTCCAGAACCATGCTCATGCAGGAGTTTCATGATTGGGTTAAAAAGATATAATTGTCTGAACATGGTGGTTGAGAAGTATGAGTCATAGTTTACTATTTAAACACTATTCATTTTTAATACTTTCAGTAAATCAAGAATTAAGTACATGGTTAAATAGAGAAAAATATGAGGTTTTCAGAACCATGCTCATGCAGGAGTTTCATGATTGGGTTAAAAAGATATAATTGTCTAAACATGATGGCTACTAATTACGTGATTTCACTATTCATGAATTACAGCATGTTCACAGAATCAAGAAATAGATGCATGGATAGACATGGAAAATCTGCAGGATTGTAAGATCAAGCTCATGCAATAATTTCTGAGTTTAATTTCATTGATTTTAATTTTTAAACATGGATCAATATGTAATAAATTAGGACAGGTTAATGATAATTATACTAAATTGTATGTTGTACAAAGGAGTATTTGGCGGAGGATCTCCTCAACACAAGGTTTAGTGTTCCAGATAGGCGTAGCCTAACTTTTCCACTAAGCCTTTTGATATACTCCTGACAGAATGTAGCTGAGCTAAGACAAGTTTAACTAGCATGCATGTTAACCTACGTTAACTACTAGCTTAGCCAGATCTTGAGAACACCTACCTTTTGACGTGATTACGAGGTACAAATGACAGGATTAAGCCACACGTTTCTCCGCTGCCGTAAAGCTTTAGCAGCAAGATGTAGACTTCACATTTTTCGAGTAACGCAGGGAAATCTTGCCTTCTACAAGCAGCACTGAACGATGGCAGTAGCCTCTGACAGTGCTACGGAGGGAATTAGTTATAGGGAATCGCAAATCATTGGTTTATTACCTTGCGGGTCCTGCTGAGTAGGCATGGTCTTTGCCAGCTAAATGGGATTGTTCGTGTCTCAACCTTCTAGAAACATAGATTTAAATTACGCCTCTGTAAGGGGTCGTCCATTAATCTAGGTGGTACTATTCATGTAAATGACGTCTCTGCATTAGGGCGTCAACTGTTAGACAAAACTACCACTCTCACGTGTTGACCTTCATGGTGTACACATATATATTAATATCATAATGGGATGGGGTCCCAAGGGAAATGGCGCCTCCTTATATGGTCTTCAATTTGGTAATTTACGCCCTGGTCAGGGCCACCAATTCTCTTAGTGGTGGACAAGGTGGAAACCCACTACGTACCACCCATGTGCATAAAGTTAGATTGCACATTTATTTGCTAGTCCTTCTCTGGTTTAGTTCTTTAAACAAAGTCTCCATATAGGATTCTTTTAAGAAGATTACATTACGTACTATGCATAAAGTGGGTTGTACATTTACATACTTGTACTCATAAGGTTTTGGTTCTTTTACATAAGGCGTTCATGATTCTTTGTGGCATAAAGTAAGGTTGGCTTATATATTTATATTATAGTCCTCATGAGGTTGGGTTCTTTATGTAAGGCCTTTAGGTAGGATTCTTTAGAAAGAAGTTTGATTTCTCTATTACTGCATCGGGGGTGCTAGAAGGGAGAAGTCCTCCCCTTCGTAGCAATTTTTGACATGGTTTCCCACCCTTCCCTTCTTTTCTTTCTTCCCTTTACCTTTCTAAATCAAAATGTAAAGACAAGCAAAAATGAAAGAAAGAAAGAGTGGAGAGGTGTGTGTGATCATGATCACCACCAAGACACGGGTATCGGAGAGTAGTACGTACCTTGGAAAGGGAGAAGGCACTCACCCAAGTTGCGACGCTGCAGTGATAAACGGTCTTGGAAGAACCGTTCAAAGGATGGCACGGCCACTCGATAGACCGCTCACAACGCTGGGGAAGGAAGCTGGTCAAAGACTGGTCTGGCGATAGCAAGGTCGAAGGAAGACCGCTGGAAGGCGTTACATGGTCCGCTCGGGACCGTGCATTCTTCTAGACGGATGAAGGAAGACCGTGTGATGCTGCCAAACTCCGAGATGTGGGACTTGATCCTCCACCCCTTCTGGCCGGCCAGAGGGGATGGGCCTTGTGCTGTGCTGATGTTGACCTGCAAAACAACGTAGGAGACAAGAAAACAACACCCAAATTAGCCCTGGAATGTGTAGTAACTATAGAAAAGAATGGGAAATTGACATAACTGCATGGAATGGGCGATACCTGGGGTGGTTTTTAAACCCCTATAGGGCGTGAAAATAAATGGGAAGTGTGAAAAATGATGTTGAACAGTGAAAAACGTGGATGTAAATATGATGAAAAGAGACATGCAATGGGTTAGAAGAGAACTAAAAGCCTAGACTAGGACACCAATCAATGACTACTACCTTGAACCAGAGGCTTAGAAGGATGTAGAAAGCCTCACTCCATGGCTACAACTTGCTCAAGAATTTGGCAGAGCTTCGCCGTCGACGTTGGATCTCCCCCTTTTCAAGCTTGGACTAGGGGTTCTATTTATAGACCCTTGAAAGTCCAACCTCGAAATTGGGTTTTCCAGCGGATATTAATCCGAGATTACAAAATAAAATTCGTAGATAATCCTCTTATCTTCCACCAGGATTAAACGACACCCCATTTGGTGGAGAAACTACGGAGAAAATGGAGGAGGAAGGTGGAGGTTAAGCCATAGATAGAGAGAGAAAATCCCAAACAATCCACATTTTTCGAGCCAGTACACAGTCGCGCGATAGGCCGCCTAGACAATTACATGGTCTATTGCTAGACCATCCAATGCTGTCGGTGATAAATAAATAAAAATGAGAAATTATCCAGTTATCCACCGAACTGACCGGCCATTACGGCGTTGGACTCTTCAGGATAAAATGGTCTACTGATAGACCACTCAATGAATGGAATGGTCCAATGTTAAGCCGTGTACACATGTCGGTGATAAATCTAAAAAAATAGGATAAATAGATAATTATCTGAAAAATCAACCGGCTGAGGACTCTGGGAGCTGAACGGTCTAACCATAGGCCGTTCAATGGAAGTAAATAGCTATCTTCAGACCGTGCAAAGGCTTGTCAGTGGAAATTTAGAAAATCAAATAAATATCTAATAAATTAGTAAACGGTTCCAAGAAAACCGCTCAGTTACTGAATGGCCAGTCGTTAGACCGCGTACCGCCTGGACGTTTGAAATTGACAAAATGAGATAAATGAGCCCATTTACCCCAAAACTAAGTAAAATCAAGGCCCATTAAGCCCGAATCTGAGGTCAGACTTAGCCAAGGAAGGAGGTACCCATAAAATAAGCCCAAAAGCATGCCTGAAAATAGTCCAATGAGTAATGGACAACTCGAGGCGTCAACAAATGATAGTAAGAGGAATGACTCAACTCATAGGTAAAAAACGGGTGTCAACAGATGCCCCTCCTTAACGTCCTCTTTCCAGGGGAGCGAGCGGAGGTGAAGCAAAAGTGAAATGGAATATGAAGATGAAGTGGAAATGAAACGGAGCGGACTGAAAAGCGGGCGTTAAGGTAAAAGACACCCGTTTTCTCGCCAATGAGCGATAGGAATCTTCCGGAAAACTCCGAACCAAACACAAGGAACGATCGAACCAAAACGACCCCAGTCTGGAGAAACTAACTAAACGAAAACGAAAACACACGATCAACCTCATGGGGGACACAATCCCTCAGACCAATGAGGGGACCAGAATAAGCAGCAAAATAGTAAAGAAACAGATGAAAAACTCCAGACAGGGACCTCCAGTCAATCAGACCAGGTGAGCGGACCAGAGAAAACCTTCCAACTCTGAGTGGAATTGTTCCTCTTACTCAGACACTGAATGCACAATAGACATTTTCAGACACACCATGGGTCATGAATGCTAAAAAAGATGCATATGATGCATGCTGGGCTAAAATAAAGGAAATCATTAAATCGAATGCAAAGAAAGCCACAAAATAGAAAATACTCGAGAATAATATTGCTAGATCGGGATCATGTAGGTCAAGATACTATCTGCAACCACAGCGTTCGAGATAGAACCGTCGACCCCCAATTTTCCCAACCTAATGGACTATCTAAGGATTAAATACGTGAACCTGGATCATCATTGTTTTTGTTATAGGGGAACATCAGATCCTGGAACACGTAAATAACCAACTAGTTCTTGAGATAACATATCATAATACCATATAGTAATGCAATAAGGGATATAAAGATAGAAGGACATACCTGACTTACTTGTGCAAGCGAAACGACAAGTTGAAGTGGTGCTGCAAAGATTTCATGAACAGGGGTTTTACAATATTACATCATGAAATAATCATTCAAGCCAAAAAAATCAGCCACTCAATTACATAATGTAGCAAAGATCATTCTTTACAATTGTTTCAGCGCATGAACGGTTTAGCACCGAACTGCCCCGGAATGCAAACGGTCCAGCGTGGGCCGCTCAAGCATTCCCAATTTGAATATGATCGTGAAGCTACACGGCCCAGTACGAGGCCATTCAATGAACCGCACGGCCATCCCATGGCCGTTCAAGGAAGTGCACCGTTAGAGATTAAACGATCGAAATGGAGACCGTCCAGTAGTTACATGGTCTATCGATAGACCGTGTAATCACTGGTGATTTCAAAAAAATTAAAACACTTCCTCTTCCTCCTCCTCCCTCTCCACCGTAACCAAGGGTGAGAGGAACACCCCCATGTTCTCTCCATCTCCATTTCCCATATTCTCCACTCCCTCCTCTCATTCTACTCTATCCCCCTCATTTCCATAGTCTTCTATGCGCTACAAGCATCAATCATCGAAGCGCCTCCTTCGTCTCATGGCCGATGAAGGAGACCGAGTGCCGTCGCCGGCGGCCACCGCGGAGGAGGCCGTAGTGCCACCACCCGTGGCCGAGGAGGGAGCAGCGCCGCCCGTGGCCGAGGAGGGAGCGGGAGCAATCGTTGTCGGTGAAGAAGACGCCGGGGAAGCACCGATAGAGCCCACGTCGGCGGTGGAGAAGCCACTAAGGTCCTCCGAGGTAGGCATCTAGAAACCATCAATTTTGCAAGCTTTGAATGCATGCATGTGGGTCTAGAGGGTAGGAGAGGGGCATACGTCCCCTTAGGATCCCGTGTATGGCCATTTAGGCCGTCAACGGAGGTAGGGGAGAAGCTTGGTCGCCGTCGGGCATGGTGATCATAGCGAAGTTTAACAGTAACCGCTTACAAAAACAACAGGGTTCAAATAGAACCGTTCCAAAACAACACGGCCCATGGGTGGCCGTTCAAAAGGAACTGAACCGACGGGGTAGCACGGTCTGAGGAAGACCATGGACACCTAGGATGGCCCAAATTGGTCCGTTTAGAATATGAAATGATTGAGAATAGAACGGTATCCACCAGACCATGGACACCTAGGATGGCCCACATTGGTCCATTTAGAATTTGAAGGGTTGAGAACAGAACGGTCAAATTGGGACTGTGGGCTCATTGGATGGTCAAGAAGAGGCTGTTAATGGGTTGTACATGGGAAGGAAGGCACGGTCCTCACCTGGCTGTCCATTAAGCAGAACGGTCCATGGGTGGCCGTGGACCTCTGAGGGGGTTTATTGGGGCGGTTGGAACCCAACCGTTGAAAGTGGTAGACGGCCCGTAGTCGACCGTTCTGTTAGCTGAGTGAAATTAATGAAATGCATGATCCTCTTATGGAATATAATGGTTCTAAATGTATGTAGGGGAAGCATAGGACTTGGATCTCCTGGCTTCAGGTCCGAGCAATGTACCTCGCACTGTCGGACTTTCAGCGGGAGAGGTTCACGACCATGGGCTTTGTTGAGTTCCTGAGCGTAGAGGTGACCAGGCTAGACACGACACTCATCTATGCTCTGCACGACCGCTGGGATCTGGTGAGCCGGACGTTCCTTTTCCCGTGGGGCCACATGGTCCCCACGCTAGAGGACGTTGCGTGCATCACCAGATTACGCGTGCATGGGACGCCGGTCAGCGGGAGAACATACCCCGACTACCGGGAGCTGGCTCAGAAGCTGCTGGGCTTGGAGTTGCTCCGACCAGAGCGTCAGTCGATGACGCTAATGAGGGCGAGGCTACATGAGAGCCTCGGACTGAGGGGTGCAGGGATAGCGACCGGGGAGCTACCCGAGGAGCACCTGTGGAGGTTAGTGGACCGAGCCTGACCCAGAGTAGCAGCTGTGGCGGGACCTGAGGTGGACCGAGTGCTGAGGAGGTTCCTAATGCTATTCTTTGGACGACTACAGTTTGCGACAAGGGCTGACGTCATCAGCTGTCGGTTCCTTCCACTTCTCGAGTTCCTGGGGCACGTTGGTGACTTTGCTTGGGGACCGACAGTCCTGGCGTTTCTGTTCGACACCCTCAGCTCCACCAGCTGGCGGACGATGCTTGGGGGCTTCTCTCCCTTACTCCAGGTACAACTCGCCTCTTAAACTATTAAGCAATTTGTTATATGATTCCTATAAATGCTATATGCTGACATTTGGTGAAATACAATGCAGGTGTGGGCCTACGTACGCCTACGTGGACTAGGGAGGGGGGAGGAGACTCACCCAGAGCGGCGGCCCATCGTGAGGTGGTGGATGGCCTCACGGGAGACTGGGTCCCTGCGGAGACAGGTCCGTGAGATCCAGGACAACTTAGACACACTGCCCTTCGCCTCGGTATGAATCTAAACTCAAACTCTTTCATTAAATGCAACTTATATGCTTATGATGCTAATGCAACTTTTTTATTTGACAGGTTCGGTGGACACCGTATCAGAGTGAGGGGCACGAGGGTAAGCCCTGGGTGGTGGCGGCCCTTACCTACTCAGGCCGAGATGTTTGGCTCCACTGCATGAACGTGGTAGAGCCGCTACACTTCCGCTTAGTGATGAGGGTGATCGGCGTCCATCAGCCAGCGATAGAGTTTCCGTCACCAAAAAAGCCAAAGGAGCGAGTAGGGCGACACCCCCGTGGGTTGGCCACAGTGGTAGACTGGACGACGCGGGCGGCGGAGCAGATCCCCGACTGGGCAGCACGCGGGCGGGTGGTGTCTGCCCAGGCGGAGAGCGAGGAGGCCTACTACACGGCCTACGCCCGACACTACAGGGACCAGGTGTTCCATGGTGCCCGCCGACTGGTATGACTTCTAAATTCTAATGCTTTTTATATGCTTTCTATATGATTATGCACTGATGTTTGGGCTTCCTAAATGTAGATTGACCCCGAGGGGAGGATCACGGAGTTGCAGGGACTCCTCCACTCGACCATCCAGGAGCGAAACGAGCTCCAACAGGCCCTGACCCTTCTGGTGAGTTTCCCTAACTCTAAACCCTTAAATTTACTTATGCACTTTATTATGATTATGCCTATGAAATGACTGACCTGGAGTTTTGAATGCAACAGGCCGAGGGAGCCCAGCATTAGGGGGCTGACGCACCTTCTTCCTCTTCCCAGACTCCTGCAGACCGTGCTGAGCGGGAGGTAGAGTTTGCACGGACGGTGGCACGGACCGAGGTGGCCGGGGTAGCGCTTTCCGAGAGGGTAAGTAACCACCACGCTTTCCTAGTTGATTATGTTTATGAAATGCAATTGACTGACCATGATGCGTGCATATGCAGACGACTGAGCTAACCGCGTCGCTGGGCGAGAGTACCCGGCTGTGAGAGGAGCTACAGCAGAGCCACGCGGCAGCGTGGGAGGAGGTAGCCCACCTCCGGCAGGAGATGGAGCGGAGTCACCTGGCCGATGCGGTCGAGACGGTGCTTCTTCACACAGAGCTCGAGCAACTTCAGGCTGGAGCTGCGGAGGCGGAGCGCTACCGAGCAGAGCGGGACTATGCTTGCACAGAGGCGTCGGAGCTGAGAGGGGAGCTGCGGGCATATAAGGAGATGAGCCGACGGTCGGAGCGCAGCGGGACTCTGAGCGGCAGCACACACGGCACCCACAGCTCTTTCAGGAGTTACTTCACAGGTTCATCATGTCGCTGGAGGAACGAGGAGGAGGAGCGGCCCCGACGACACCGCGAGGAGGCGACCTCAGCGATGCCCCCACCAGAGAAGAGGCATGAGGGCTCGGGCGACAGCGGTGGAGGACCGGGAGAGGGACAGGCTTGATGTGTCCTGATAGGACTTTGTACATATGGATATGATAGTGATATGATATGTTTTTGATTTTGATTTTGTTGTTCATGAATGAATGTGTGAATGAATGCAAATGCTTGATGCTAACTAACTAACAATGACTCATAATCCGCCACGAGTGAGTGGGAGAGAGAGAGATGGACACGAGTGAGTGAGAGAGAGAGAGACAACAACAGGCTGAGTGGCATTGGTGCAAGGAGGACAAAAAGAGGCTTCAGATTTCTAAACGGTCGTCCAAATGATCGCTCCAAGATCTACACGGCCTACCTTTAGACCGTTGAAAGTCACTCGGCCAGAACCCAGAGATACAATTAAACAGTTCAATATTATCCGCTCAAAGGAAATGAACGGTTCTTCTTTGATCGTGTTCTTATCAGAACGGCCTCTCCATGACAGTGCAAATATCAGGATCCGAAGTGTGTAGAAAGCTTCTGCACGGTCTCCGTGAGACCGTTCATTGATCAACGCGGTCTATCGATAGACCGCTTACTAAGATGCCCTGAGAACTCGATCGGGACTCTCTTGGAGAGTCCCAACCTGAGAATAGGTGCTTCAAACCAACCCAAACTCTATCTTAACCCGATCTAGACCTATCTTACCTCAATCCTAGTGGGTTTAGGCCTCTAACCAAGCTCTATAAGTAAGAGGGGACTCCCAAATTCATCCTTCACACATCAACCCTCTTTCAAATCTTGCAATCTTTCTTAATCCTCCTCAATTCACCATGAAGAGGGCTTTTGAAGGGAGCTCAATGGGCGAGGTGGCTTACCAAGGTCCAAAGCCAGCTAGAAAAGAGCACGGGTTGCTACAACGGCTGACCGCCATCCTGGGGCATTTGAGCTCTAGCCCTATGAGAGAGGTCAGTTAATGTTATTCAATTCAATTTCATTCAAAAAGCTTATATGTCCTTCCTCTCCTTTATCCTCTTCTTTTCTTTATTTCAGCTTCTCCCCAGCTCAAGACGATACTCCACCTTGAAATGGATGGCTCCTATGATCCGCGAGCTACCCATATCTGTGACATCCATCCTCAGGTCCTGGCACCTTCACCCTCTCCTAGTGCTAGCGAAGAACTACCCCAAGCTTTCCTTAGATTGGCATAGTATTTTAGCCTTGGTGGAGATATGGCACCCTCAGACCTACACTTTTATGTTCCCATCTTTCGAGGCCACCGTCCTTCTAGAGGAGGTAGAGACCTACTTGTCTTTTTCTAAGTCGAAGGTGGGTGAGGAGGATTTAGTCTGTCACACCGTTGCCCCTGTGGATCCTGCCCTTATCTTAAGAGAGTTCATACCTAGTAGTAAGGACTTCCGCACCATAGTGGGCCCACACCAGATTCATCTACTACCTCTCTGTCAGTGGGTGATAGCGCACTGTAAGAATAAGTGTGGGTGGGACGAGACCATAGCTAAGGCTGCTTCCATTTGCTTGTGCGGGGCCATACTCTTCCCCTCTGTCGACCATGTCTGAGATGTCCCCATTCTTAGCACCATCAGTGGTCTGTGGTAGGGTCTTTCCATCTCCCAGGCCGTCCTTGCCTACCTATACGAGGGTCTTAGCTCAGCTACTCTCGGGGGGCCACTGTTCGGCTCTATGGTTCTCCTAGAGTGCTGGACGGGAGTTAGGATGAAGTTCACGCCTAGGGAGGATGTCACCTCAGCTAGCAGGATCTTTGGGAGCCATCCATTATTCTTTATTGGTGGTTCTTTCAGGTTCTCACAGCAGGTGGAGTGTAGGACGGCAGACATGAAGGGCAGGGACGAGTGGCGCCTCTACATCAACACCTTGCCCCTGGACCGATGTTTGATGCACCCTCCTTTCTTCCACGGCACTACTCTCAGGCTTCATAGGAGGCCTGGTTTGGACTTGAGGCTCGAGGGCGACATCGCTTTGGCAATGTATAGCCCGCATCGGTGCTTCCTTCAGATTGGACTACCCCGGACTACACTTCCAGCGCTACCCCATCTTCCCGCACTACAGGCGAGGAGGTTCGGGTCAGAGGAGGATGAGCAAGCGGTCAAGAGGATGGTCACCTTATAGGCAGAGGTGACAGAGCTCCAGGTGTCTTACGAGGCATATGTGAGAGAGCAGAGAGAGATTAGGCCTCGCGGGGATGCCCGGCTGAGGATTGAGTGATTTTCTTATTTTCATGATGTTGATATAGAGACTCATGTTTGGACATGTTTGCATTTTAATGAATAAAATTGGTGATTGGCTTGATTTGAGTTTGAGATTTCTTGCACATGATTGAGTGAGTTTGAGGTAGGATCTCGGGAGGAACACGGCCCATAACCAGACCGCTCCATTATATAAACGGTTAGAGGATAACCGCGCAATAGAATTGAACGGCCAGAACAGGGCCGCATAGAAGATCAATCACAGGGTAAAGAACATGGACCTTTGAAGAGTGGAACAGTCTATCGATGGACCGTGAATAGAATAGAACGGCCAAGCCTGCACCATTCTGGTTTGTAAACGGTCTAGCGTAGACCGTTGATTCTTGAAGGTGCTAGAAATGGGAAACGGTCTGAACGAGGCCGTATGAAGAATGGAACGGTCAAATGTTTGACCATTGGAGGGAGTAAAATGGTCGCCGGAGGACCGTGCAGATGTAGAAATGCTGAATCTTGCCTTCAACCTGCCCCTGCACGCATATATAAACGAGAAAACATATTAAATTTATTTTAGGCTTAACCCCTTGCCTGTAGCAAGTTAGGAAATGATCAGTTCTTGATGTTTGGTCAAGGGGGTAAGCCTTATTAAATAGGCAAATAACACAAAGGAAAAATGAATGCAATGCATGCCATGAATGCAAATCATAGAAAAAAATATTTTTTATGGTTTTAAAGATATTTGATTTTTTTGGATTTTTAAAATATTTGATTTTTTTGGTTTTTTGAAATATTCAATTTTTTGGGTTTTAAAATATTTTATTTTTTATTTGATTTGAAATATCTAATTTTTTTGAGTTTTAAAATATTTGATTTTTTTTGGGTTTGAAATATTTGAATTTTTTGGGTTTTGAATAATTTGATTTTTTTGGGTTTGAAATATTTGATTTTTTTGGGTTTTGAAATATTTGATCTTTTTGGGTTTTGAAATATTTGATTTTTTTGGGTTTTAAAATATTTGATTTTTTTTGTTTTATTTTTTGTATTTTGGAGCCATTTCAAACCCGCCGACGAGATACCTTCATATCTCATTATGGGTTTCCCAAGTACAACGTGCGTTATGGGTGACCGCCCAAGGCTGGGGTCCAATTCTACTTAACGGTGCCTCTACCGAGGCCATACCCGGGGTATGATCCAGTCCTTGAAAAAAAGAGAGAATTTGATGGGAAGCCGGCAATAGGTATAAAGGTTTTTAGGGCTTGAGTTCCTCTCACGACAAACCCCTTTTCAAAGAATTTGGTCTGTTGCGCCGGGGCTTTGTGTCCGTCATCGAACCTACATCCGCTCTAGACACGCATACGACAAGGCTCATGACGTCCCGCGGGGAAACTGTATTGTCACTCTTGCCATGCCCAATTTCATTCTTTTGGGAGCATTTAGACTTTCGAGCTTCGAGCTTTTGAATGAGCTTTTAGCTTTTGCCTTTGATTTTGCCCCTTTTCTTTCATTTCTTTTTCTTCCTTTTGCTTTTATGCATGCGGAATCAAGTCATAACGGACTGCCCCTATTTGAGACCTCTCTTTTATCGGAGTGTCTAGATCAGTTCTCGCTCCCTTATTCACCACTTGCCCCTATTTTCAGCCGAAAGGGGAGAAAAACATGGATTTTCACTTTCCCCCAAGCATGGCCAAGGGAGAAACGTTGTTGCGCAATAAAGGAAAACCCAACCACGGGGGTCGTGTGGTGTGTGAGTGTTGAACCGGGGACCTCCCTTTAGGATCAAGTAGAGGAACACCCCGCCACCGGGCCGATGCTAGCTCGACTCTATGGATAAAAATGTTTAAGATATAGCCCATTCCATGGATTACTTAATTCCTCACCCTCTACGTTAACAAGATGATACGCGTTCCCAGGATACACCTCTTTAACTACAAACGGCCCTTCCCAATTGGGTTGCAGGTTGGACCTAGGACCTGCCGATCTAAGAAATTTATGTTTCAAAACCATGTTACCCACTTGAAATTTGCGTTCAATTTCCTTCTTTTGAAAATACCGCGAGACGCGTTTTTGATAAGCAGAGACGTGATTGGCCGCGTTAAGTCTCTTCTCATCCAAGAGTTCCAGTTGGACTAATAACGCCTCCTGATGTTCATCGAGATTAAGTTCTTTGTCTAGCTGCACTCTTACGGAAGGGATCAAAATCTCATACGGGAGTACCGCCTCCATCCCATAAGTGAGAGCAAACGGAGTTTACCCCGTGGGAGTGCGGACGGAGGTGCGATAAGCCCATAGAGCTTCTACCAATTTGTCGGCCCAATCAGCGAATTTATGTGACTTGCATGTTTTCTTAACGATTTTAAGAAGGGTTTTGTTGGTGGCCTCGGCTTGGCCATTGCCTCGGGGGTAGTATTGTGATAAATGATGCAATGAAATGTTGAATTTCTTACAGAGGTCCTGAAGTTCTTGAGACACAAATTGAGACCCGTTGTCAGTGACGATGTCGCTCGGCACTCCAACCGCGAAATGATATTCTTGAGGATGAAGCGGCATACTGTGGTAGCTTTGATTTCTACATAGGTTTTAGCTTCCGCACACTTGGTGAAATACTCTGTAGCGGTCAGAATAAAAGATTTCGGTTTAACATGGGAGTTCGGATCACCTAGTGGGCCTACAATATCAAAAGCCCACATGGAGAATGCCCAAGGAGGAGAGAGAGGATGGAGAGAGGAAGTAGGAGCATGGATTTTGTCGGCATGAGTTTGGCATTGAAGACACCTACAGACATATGTGGAGCAATCTTCTTCTAAGGTTGGCCAGTAATAGCCCTGCCTAAGAATCTTCTTCGCCAAAGCCTGACCATTGACATGTCCTCCACACTCGAGCTGCTTCAACAACTTTTCAGGCCTCATCATCGTCTAAACATCTCATGAGAACTCCGTTGAGAGCTCACCTATACAATTCTCCGGCGATAATCGTGTATCTAGAGGCGACTCTTCTGATGGCCTTGTGCTGCTCGACATTGGCCGTCTCTGGGAAGGATCCATCCTTACAATATTGCTCTATTTCATGGTACCACGGCAATTCCTCCTCTTCTATAATTTCCTAAAGCTCAGTCGAAGAAACTTCCTTGAAATTCTCCCTTCCAGCCTTCTTCTCTACAGATTTCCTAAGGTTCTCGAACCACGGATCCTGGAGGGAAGGAGTGTCCAACCGCTGGACCATGATGGTCTCAGTGGAACGGCTGAGAGGGAGGGTAAGGGAGGAAGCAAGAGATGCTAATGCATCAGCAAGAATGTTTTGAGAACGAGGAGTATGAATGTAGATGAGTTTACGGAACTGCCTAGCCAAGAGCGTGACCAAATCTTGATAGGGCTTGAGTTTAGGGTCACGGGTGCGGTAAGTTGAAAAAACTTGACGCAGCACCAATTGAGACTCTCCTATGATGTTTAGGTATCGTGCGCCCATGATGTAGGCGTGCTTCAGTCTGGTAAGGAGAGCCTCATACTCGGCTATGTTATTTGTGGCAGGGAAAGAGAGCTGGGAAGCGATGGGGATGGTTACTTCTTCTGGAGTGAGGAGAACGGCGTCGATTCCATGGCCCTGAGAGTTAAGAGCACCGTCAAAGTGCAAGGACAAGAAGGGGAGATGAGTAAGTACAACCAGATACTCGTCGGGAAACTCGTCCTGGATCGAATCGGTGTGAGGGATAGGAGAGTGAGCGAGATGTTTAGCAATCGCGTATCCCTTGATCACTTTTTGAACGATGAAGGTGATATCAAATTGAGAGAGAAAGCTCTGTCAGCGAGCTTATCTGCTAGAAAGGATGGGTTTTTCTAAGAGGTAGCGAATCAGGTCCATTCTAGAGATCAACTTGACCTCATGGGCGAGGAAATAGTGCTTGAGCTTCTAAGCTACCCATACTAGTGCTGCGCAGGTTTTCTCCATGGTAGTATACCTAGATTCAACAGGATTGAACAACCTAGAGAGATAGTATGCTGCCATTTCCTTTCCTTCGTCGTCCACTTGAGCCAGGATAGCTCCTAGGGAGTCATCAATAACAGAAATGTATAATATCAGGGGTTTCTCAGGGATAGGTGGTTACAAAATAGGGGGATTCGATAAATAAACCTTGAGATCCTCATAGGCGTTCTGACATTGTTCGTTCCATTCAAATTTGGCCCCCGCCTTCAACAATTCATAAAATGGGTGGCATCTTTGTGAATGTTGAGATATGAATCTTCGGATAAACTGCAAACACCCAATCAATCCTCTAAGCTCCGTGATGTTCTTAGGCGGTGGCATTTTCATAACGGCTTTTGCTTTGTTCGGATCGATCTGAATCCCCCGCTTACTAACGATGAACCCTAGCCATTTCCCTGATGCAACTCCAAACACATATTTCTTTGGATTCGTTTTCAACTTGTACTCCTTATCCCTTTGCAACACCTTGGCTAAAATGGCGGGATGCTCTTCCTTGGAACTCAATTTCACCATAATGTTATACACGTAGGCTTCCATATACACATGCATCATGTCGTGGAAGATGACCATCATCGCCCGTTGGTATGTGGCACCTGCATTCTTTAATCCAAATGGCATGACAACATAGCAGTATGTGCCACAGGGCGTGGTGAACGAGGTCTTCTCTTGGTCTTCTGGGGCAAGACGGATGTGGTTGTATCCAGAATAGCCATCCATAAACGAGAGGGCTTCATACCCAGCCGTGTTGTCTGCCAACACATCAATGTGAGAAAGTAGGAAATCATCTTTCGGACATGCCTTATTTAATTCCCTGAAATCAATGCAAATCCAAATTTTTCCATCCTTTTTCATCACCAGGACTATATTTGTCACCCATTGTAGATATAACACAACTCTAATGAACTTGGACTTGTGTAATTTATCAACCTCTTCCTTTATCCTTAAGGCCATTTGAGGGTGGAATCTCCTTTATTTTTGTTTGACGGGCGTTGCCCCTGGTTTGAGGATAAGTCTGCATTCAACCAGAGCGGGGTCAAGACCCGGCATGTCCTTATAGGACCAGGCAAAGGAATCGTTATACTCCCTCAAAACCTTGATTAGCTCCTCTTCAACCTGAGGAGGGAGATTAGTAGAAATGATTATGGGCCTAGGGTCCTCTTCAGTCCCAAGATTAATTTCTTTCGTGGGTTCATCCACTGCCGACAACGGTTCATCAAACCTTTTTAAACCTTGTGCATATAGGTCGTCAGCATCATCCACGTTGCTTTCCTCATCATCGGCTGGGTCCTTCTCATCTATGATTTCATAAACTCCCAATCCGTCATTGCTCCACACACCCGCCTACTTCCTCATCATCCTCTATGACGATTGCAGTCTCTACAAACTCAGGATATTTGAGGAGGGCATGACATCTTTGGGCTAGATCCTGAAGAAACCTATCTGGCACGGATTTAGAATGACGCATCACGGGGCACGCCGCAGACATGGATGGGCTGACAATACTAGAGCTAGACTCTACCCCAACTGACTCTACCAACCTAGGGGACTCTGCATACTATACATCTAACCTAGAAGATAAGAAATTTACAAGGAAAGAAGTAGGGGCCTCATGCCCCTGGCAGGAAGACGGACAGAACATAGCGTAATCCTCCATTGAAACCTTCATTTTAAAATTGACATTTTTTTTCGAGATCGAAGGAAATCATGCAACAAGAGAGGTCAGAGGAGGAAGGAGGAGGAGGAAGTTGCATGGGAAATAGAGACGGGAAGAGAACATCGAAGAATGGGTTAGAAGAAGAAAATCACATTTCGTGAAGATTGGTTGTGGGGGACCACATGGTAGACAAATCAATATTTGGGCACTTCCCACATGCACATGGAACAAACAAAACTTCAAGTGGCCTTTTCGTAAAAATGGGTCGACCATGATCAGAGGTGAACGAGGAATAAATCCCAATCGTCGAAGCAGGGAGGCAAAGCGGGAAGGAGGCCAAGAAAAGGTAATGATGGTGATGTGACACCAATATGGGGTAGGCAGCAAGCAAACAAAAAAACTTAAGATCTAATCCGCATTCACAAACACACAGCAATTAAGATGATAAATCGGGACCGAAACACCGTCGCACACACGCGAGCCCCGGGTGACTATATGATGCTAGAAAGAGGTGATGGATCAAGACCCTTGCTGGTAGAGTGCCAGCAGGGCTAGGGTTGCCCTCCCGAGGGTATGTGGCCCACACCTTTGGGGCTGGCCGGTGCCAATTGGGGCACTAGGTCCCACTCTCTCACTATCACCACGGTGACCACACTATAATGGTGGCTGCGGGAACGAGCACTCACGCACATGCGCAACGGAGCTAAGTCTACGGATATTAGATGAACAAACACTATAATTGCTGGAGCAAAGTTTAGAGCTCACCTGGTTGGTTTGAAGAAACCAACCCCGTTCGGAGACGTGGGCGAGCGGGGAAGTGTGATCCCGCACACTGCGCCGATGTAGCTTGAGCTGCTAATTACATGAACTACTCCTCACGCAGGAGGGTTGGATTAAGGGTGGGGGAATCAAAATTACATCAAACACTACCTTCACGCAGGGATGGGCGCTAAGCCGGCCAGGCGGGAGGGGGAAAGTCGCCGAGAAAGATGGAGCGGAAGCCGACGTGGATCCGCTCACTTGCTGTGCAAGGGGACAGGTTGCCGCTGTTGCAGTCGTATCTCGTCCTCTGGAATTTTGCTGATGACGAGACTTGAGGGAGAGGCTTCGTAACAGGGATGGGGACTCCTCTGATTTTTATCCAATTCTTCTGTCGTCGCCGGTGGTCGTGGTCGAGACTCGAACAGGATGTAGGAATCTGGGGTTGGCAGCTTCAGAATGGATGCAGTAGGATGCAGAAGTTGTACCTTGGGCTCCCGAACTCCGAATATCGAACCGTTGGAGTCGTTGTGTCCGTGGACAAGGCTTCTGCACAGAAAAACTGACAGCAACACCTTCTGAGGTCGGGGTGGACAGGGGGAGGCCGTTGAGTGGGACCTGGTCGATGCAGACTGCAGGAGGCAGACCCGCGCGACTGAGGAAGAAAATTCAGAAGTTGGGCTCCCCGATGCCGAATGTAGTTCTGCTTCTTGATCCTGATCGGGGACAGGGGGAGGAATATCTTTGATGAAGGACCTTTGGTCTGATTCAGCCGTGGTTCGCCGTGGCAGAGTCTGCAAGGTGAGTCTGATCCTCTGGCAGGGGCGGCACCAAGTCAGCCCTGGTTCTGTGGCAGCATGTTGCAGATGACGTTACGGGCGCTCCCGAACTCCAATTGTCACGAAACCGGTGGCGTCGTCTCCGTGGTCGGAGTAGCTTTCATACGGAGTCAACGGAGCTGCAATCCGATGCCGAGGCTGATCGTGGTACCCAGAAGAAGGGGTCCTGGTCGCTGCAGACTGCCCGAGGCAGACCCGAGCAGTTGAGGGAAAAACGTCACAACTCCGGCCCTCGGATGCCGAATTAAGTTCCGTCTTGTGCTTCTGGTCGTGGACAGATGGAGGAAGAATGTTGAAGAAGAGTCTTCAGCCTGAATCCTTCGCTGTTGGCCGTGAAGATGCTTCCAACCAGGATCAGGCTGTCTGCAGGTGGGGTCTGGCGCAGTCGGGGTAGAACTGCTCTCACAGGCGGCCACGAACTCGGAATTGGACGATTCCACCTCGCCTGTGAAGAGGACAGGGAGGCCTTTCCAGAATGGTATGCCACGCCCTCAGACGTTGTCGTATGAACTCGGGGCAGCTTCTGCAACACGTACCCAGTTCTGCTACCTGCAGACTAGCAAGGAGGAAGGGGAAGGAGGTGGTCGGCCAAGCAATGGGAGGTGGAATGGGGTGGAGGGGTCGACCCTAGGAGGGAGGGGAAGGTGGTGGACGACCTTGGGAGGTGAAAGGGGTTCTAGGGAAGGGGAAAGGGCTCTTGGGAGGTGGAAGGTTGCTTAGGGAAGGGGGAGGGATGCCTTGGGAAGGTGAAAGGGTGCTTGGGGAGGTGGAGTGGTTAATGGTGAAGTAATGGGAGTCTTGGGAGGTGAAAAGGCTTGCCTAGGTGGAAAGTGAGGTGGCAAGAGGTGAGGAGAGAGGGGAATTCCGAATTTAGAGAGAGAGAGAGAGAGAGAGGAGAGAGAGGGGGTTCGCCCCTAGGAGAGAGAGAGAGAGAGAGACTTAGAGAGAGAGGAGAGATGCACTCAATGGCTCAAATTTTGCTTAATACTTCATTACTGAACTCAAGTGGAGTTGGGGTCCTATTTATAGGAATCCCAACATTTACAAAAAGTCCTTGGATAAACTACTAAAAGCAAATAAGCAAGGGGGTTGAGGAAAGAAGAGGTTGCCCATGGGCCAGGCCCATCTAATTGGGCCCAAACGACTTCCTAGCCTAACATACTTAGATAGATAATGTGACGACTTAGGACCATGACTCAAAATAAAGATAAGTACATCAAAATGACTCAAGGAAAGATAAAAAATACATAGCTAGACTTCGGAAATCAAGCTAAACATATTGGCAATCATCCGGTCCCGTGGAGAAGTGAGAAGTGGTAAGCGATGTCCCCATCAGATGGAGCTCCCCTCCTCCCGTGGCCTCCGGTAAACTGGCTCAACCGGAGAGTCCTTCATCAGCTGCATCTCCACTTTCTTCGGGCAAACTTCTTCCTCGTGAAACATCTTCTCAAAACAACTACAAAAATCTTTCATATCGCCCACCGGCCCCTTCAGTGGCGGCGGTGGGCCAGCAATAGCAAAAGCGGCATCATTCTTCTCATCAACACAGGGCGGCGTCCTCTTTAAAGTACCTAGCTGCAACAGGCCCTTCACAAAATGTTGACAGTAATCCCACGTTAGTGGCCCGGAGTCTCCCAATGTCGATAATGCTGACTCCCGATAGCAAAGGCCTCGTCTACTCATCTTTCTGCCTTTGGGGACGGGCTTAGTCTTCCCCTGCAATTGTGCGCCGAGGCCCATGCCCGGCTGATAGCCTAGTTTCAAGATCATGTGCCATCCCTTGGAATCTCTCATCTTGGACTTGATTTTAACGTTAACTAGTGCAGTGGCGGGCTTGCATGACGCATATGTCCATGGAAAGTTCAAGTCCATCACAGATAAAACTGGTTTGTTGCTCGGCCATATGTAGGCAGAATGTTGTCAGCAATTGCATCAACTATCTGGACTGTGGAAATACTTTTCACCTTGACCACCCGCCCCTGAAATGGGAACTTGAGGCATTGGTGGGCGGTCGAGGGCACTACATTGAAGCTGTCGATCCATAGACGACCCAGAATAGCCTTAAACATCAGGTCTATGTCCAGCACATAAAGTTCCACGTCCATTTTTAAAGGCCCTAGCTCGGCCTGAACTGTCACGACCCCGCGGCAAGCTCTCCCGGAGTTATCATAAGCTGCAATAGTTGCCAGTGTCGGCCTTAGCATGTCTTCATAAATGTTGCAGGCACGTAACGTGCTCAAGGGATAAACATTAATAGAAGCTCCCGTGTCCATGAGAGCTGAATCAACGGCCACTTTGTTCAATGAAATTGAAATGCATAGTGGCATCTGTCGTGCCTCTGGGGGTGCTAATTCTGACTCAGAAAATATATGGCCCCTTTGTGATAGTGGCTAACACCGACGGCAAGTTGTCTACTGCCACGTCCTCGCTAACCATAACTTTCTACAGAAAAGCCCTTACGACATCTTGGTGTAGCGTGGACCTCTTGATTAACTCCAGGACTGAGATCTTGGCCGGCATCCGGTCCAAGTGCTGTAACTAAACATATCTAGTGCCCAGCAAGGGGTCCGTTTCTTCTGCTTCAACTGTTGAGGAAGGAATTGGGGGGTTGGGTGCAGGTGCTCCAGTAGAGGGATAACTTCTATAAAATAAATGCCCGCTCTGGAGAGTGAAGTTTCGTGCCGGCACGGCATCATATGGACTCCCGATTGGCCCAGTGGGGTGAGTAGAAGGGATAGAAATGGGGGTGGGGATGGCAGAGGCTAGTCTGACGGGCCCTGGTGGAGTGGTGATCGGTGAAGGGTTGAGTGGAGGGGTAACGATGGAGGGCATGGCAGGTGATGGTGCAAGGATTGGCAGAATGGCGAGTAATGCGGTGGGTGCAATAGGTGACCTAGAGGGAATAGAGGGTGGAGTAGTGGTCAAGGCGGTGGGCCGGAGAATGTAAGGAACATAAGGTGCGGGGAGGTTGGTGTATGCGTGGTGGAAGGCCAGAAGATGAGCGGGAGTCTCATCGTCAAAAGGCCACCCAACATTGGGAGCTAGGTGGTGAACTACATTTACTTGGGCCGGTGCCGGCGACTGTTGTTGTGGAGCAGGCTGATGGTATGGCATGGGATTTTGGTGAATCCTGAGTTCAGGTGGTTGCTGCTGCTGCTAAGGTTACAGTTGGGGCTGCTGAAATTGCTGCTACTGTGGCGCCGCCTGCTGCGGCCTCGCCTGTCTTCTCTTCTCTTTGATGTCTTCTATCAACTTATGCATCTGGGACTAGTCAATCCTTTGCCCCTCATGTAAATCATACACTAAATCACGGAATTGAAAGCCCTTGTCTATAGTGTGCCCGGGCTGCTGATGATATATACAATATCTTGATTGATCGGCGGTTGGGTTCCAATTTTGACGTTCCGGAGGGCGCTATATGTCATCAGTGTACATTAAGACCAAGAATATGTCTGGCAAAGTTTTGGGGAGTGGAGGATAATGGGCTCTTTTCGGACTCGGCCGGGCAGGTGCATAGCCAGCAGGGGGAAGAACGTTGTGGTATTGGGGTGGCTGCTGAGGCTGTTGTGGTGATGGTGGTGGTTGTTGTGGCTGTTGGGGAACTGAAAATGAAGGTTGGGGAGCTGGAGGAGCATAGAACTGGGGGTTGTGTGGAGGTTTCTGGAAACGGGGTGGAGCGGACCGGTTAGGGAACTGAACAGCCTGCACCTGCTCGTTAGTCTAAACTCCCTCAGTAACAGGGTCCTAGAATTTTCTCGTGGTTTTGGATTTCTGGGCCTCAAATAGGGAATGGATATGATGTGGCACAGCCCAAGGATGACTAAGTATGTAATGAACCACCTAGGACCTAGGCCCGCAAGCATACAAGCACTCAATGATTCTCACAATAACGTCTTACTCACACGGCACATGCGATCACCCGGCGGGGCCGGGGGATGATGGCAAGGGTCCGAGGCGTGACCCAATGAGTCTAATGGACTTAGTTGGCTTAGGCTGACCCCGAAGAGTCCAGGATTCCCAACTTAGTGGGCGGCTGGCCCGCAGGGCGGGGTTTTGGGTGGCACTCTCGGTCCGCGGTGGGCACCAACAAATGAGCATACAAGTACGAGCCCTCTTCTCACCGTCCGACGAGCAATCAAAGCAATACTAAACTTGCAAAAGTAAGGCTATCAAGGTTAGTATCAGAGGCTCACCTGATCGGTGTGAAGACACTGATCCCGCTCGGAGACGTGGGCGCGCCGGGATGTAGCTTGACCTGAAAGTGCAAAGAGTACAACACTACGCCTCTCGCAGGAGGGGTGATCTTGGGGTGGGGATTAAGCTTATTACATTCAAAACTACCTCCACGCAGGGAGGGGCCTTCAGCCGGCCAAGCGGGGTGGGGAATTAGCAAAGGAAACCCGACTTGCCGAACTCCGCCGATTCTGCCAATCTGCAGGTTCGCTAGACAGTGGGGCGGTGATGATGCTGCCAAAAATTCCACAGAGCTCAGATCTTGATCAGACTTGTTCCAAAAGCTTTCCAACGGACCAAGGATGATCTCTGAATTTTTTCTGAGCTTGGTAAAGTCTTTGCTGGCCGGGGCAGAGTCTGGAACCGGACTGATTGGTTCTGCCTCTGTCTAGTGCAGAACAATGTGGCTGATTGCAGAGGGTGCCTCGATCTCCACCAAGCTCTGATTGAGACGAGGCATGAACCGTTGGAACCGTGGTCGAGTCTTATTTCTGTCGGCACTAACGGCGTGGTCGGCAGATGTCGGAGAAGACCGGGACGATCAGATGAGTAGAGGGGTGTCGGTTCTGGCTCCTATAAACTGACCTGACACACTTGGAGTAGAAAATTCGTAACTTTAGATACCGATGTTAAAATGCAGATCTTCTTCTTGAGGATGAAAGAGAACTTGAGATGGAAGATTTTTTCTGAAGAACACTTGATCTGGATCCCAAAGGGTTCGTCGTGGTCGAGCTTCCACTCTCGCTCTGGTTCTCTGCCTGGGGTCTTCTGCGCAGTCGAGGGAGATCGGCTCCTGCGGACAGCTCCAACCTCGGAAGCCGGCGAGACCACCACCGTTGGAAATCTACCTCGTAGAAGATTCCAGAAATGTAGGCCTTGCCACCTGAATCTTTGGGGGACGTTAGTGACTGCTTCTGAAAGTTGCTGTAACTCTGCTGCCTGAAACAGAGGCAGAATGAGGAGAAGAAGAAGATGTGGAGAAGGGGATGGCCAAGAGAGTAAGAGGTGGAGGAGGGCGACCAGACCAAGGGGAGTCTGGTTTGGGTCGACCTAGGGTGTGGGAGGGATGTGAGAGGGGAGGGAATTTCGAATTTTGGCTTTGGGAGAGGTTAATTCAGCCTTGGGAAGGTGGAGAGGTGCTTAGGGAAGTGGAAAGGTGCCTAGGAGAAGGGGTTTCCACCTAGGGGTTGGAGGGGGAATTGAATGAGTGCATGGGGAAGGGGAAGGGGCCTTAATGAGGGGTGAATGGGGAGGAGAGAGAATGAATTTCAAAATTGGGGTGGGGAGGAGAGAGAGAGGGGGCACAACCCACTTAGAGAGAGTGATAGTAAGAGAGAGAGAGAGAGGGAGATATTGAGAGAGAGGGAGAAGGTATGGAAATTTTCTGGATTCAATATTCAAGCATAAGTTGTTACAAATGAGAGAGGGGTGGGACTATTTATAGACTCCACACTTTTCCTAAGACCAAACTGACCCTGACAAACTAACTAATGACCAAACAGTCTAAGGGAGGGGCGCCCCTGGGCCTAGCCCAATGAATTGGGCCCATTAACCTATCAAACCAACATAATGACTCAATACTTAGGAAAATGACTCAACAACCTAGGTAAATGACTCAAATAAAGGGAAAATTACATGATATTGACTCAAAGAAAATGTGAAGATTACATGACTAGACTAAAAAATACATGACTAACATAATGGCGCTTGCTGACGAACAATCCGAGTCTGGAGAAAATGTGGAGGGGCAAGGAATGCCCTCATCAGGATAGGGGAGTCCTTGAACTGGGTTTGTATAAATCAGGCTCGACTGTACAACTGGTGCATATTTGATATATCATTCATCGCCAGAATATTCCGAAACGTTGGGGTAGCATTTGAAATTAACAATTTCACTTTTTCATCTTCCGGGATCTGCCCGGGCACATGGGAGGCCATCTGCCTCCATCTGTCTGCATAAGTTGCAAAATCCTCATCCGTCTTTATCTTCTCTACCACTAAGTCTGTCAATGAATACTCCGGGCCTACCCGGTCTTGAAATCTTTTTATGAACTTCTCTTTGACCACCATGATGCTCTCTGCCTCGTCCAACGGCAAAGTGTAGAACCATTCTAGTGTGTCCCCATCCAATGACCAGCGGAAGAGATGCACCATGAGGCGATCGTCATGCTAGAACTGCACTGATTCATATAGAAACTCCATTATGTGAATGAACGGGTTGCTGTTCCCATCGTACTTATGGTACGTGGGGAGCTCCGATTGGGGAGGGAAGCGAATGTCTCGGAAGTTAGGAACGGGGACATCAGCGAGAGACAACGGACAGACCCGCTTATGGAGGAGGTCAATTTGTTGCTACATGGCAACCCATTTATCGAGAAGTTCTCGTTCCATGGAAGGAGGAGACAAAGCAGGAAGAGCAGAACCAGTATATGGAGCTGATGGGTAGACTGATGAAGGGGGAAACCCATAAGATGGATAATGGGCCAAGGAAGGGCCCATATCCACATGAGCCAATTGGGTGGCCCCTGGTTGAAGACGAACAAAATCAACCGGGGCCACAAGGGCCTGCGGCGCTGGAGAAGTAGTGATATAAGGATCCGGATAGGAAGATGAGGGGATCTAGGTTTTCCCCTTATCAGCAATCTGATGGGTCGAGTTAGAAGCTTGGCCCATTTCCATACTAGGAAATCAGAGGGTCCGAGGATGGACAGGAGTGAGATCAATGGGCGTAGCAGAAGTGGCCCCTAACCCAACAATCGGAGACGACGTGGTGGTACCAGACACGCCATGAGAGGGAACTTAAGACGGGGGATCCGGCCCCTGCAAAGCTTGACGGATGAAGTGAAGCTGAGTCAGATCTAACTGGGCCATCATATGAAGGATTTGATTGGCCGAGTTCTGAGAGGAGGAATCAAAAAGGGCGGGTTGATCACCCTTAACAACAATGGTCAGAAGAGGAGGGGCAGTCCCATCTCTTCCCTGCACGTGTGCGACCCTAGGTGGGTCCTCCAGAAGTCCCTGAGGGAGAGAATCCTCATAGGAGTGGGAAAAATTGTAGGAAGACATGGTTGGTGAAGAATCGAACAACGGATTGAAATAGGAAAAGAAATGGGAGCTGCCCCTAGGAGAAGATCCTGAGGGTGTGAAGCAACTCCACATGCAATGCTTACTAACACACAAAAGAACAAGCCTAATGAGTTTCTAAACAAGACTAACAATCATATGCACACAGAAAGAGAGAAGAGAAGAGGCAATCAACTGAACAACCAAGTTTGAATGATGCACGGAAAAATTTTATAAGTTCTCCCTTTTAGAACCTTAGTGGATTAATTAAGATGACAGTTCTCTCAACCACAAAGGTGCCTAACAGGGGTGGTATGGAGACTTGGTTGACTCTAATGGGTACTCTCTCTCACAGATGCAACCCTAGACTGGTGTGGCAAGGTACAACCTGCCAGGCGTCCGTGTAGGAATCCACGGCTCACGGGGGCTTACGGAGGTCCCGGGTAAGGTCACCTAGTCGGCTCCAAGGAATATGGAGACGAGAGGATCCCCTACCAAGGTAGGAATGCAACTAGTATGGAAAATATGAATGAATCCTATGTGCACCGGGGTGCATGCAAAATCTAACCTAAATCTATCAAGCAATGATCAATCAAGTATAACAAGTAACAATGATCATGCAAAATCGAGTAACAATCAGGGGAGATCAGAATGCCACCAATCAATATGGAATAATATGAAATGATGGTCAAAATGATGATCACGGGTGCACTATAGCAGTAAAACACGGTCTGTTGGGAGACCGCTCAGGGAGCTAAATGGTCAGGAAAGGACCGTGCCACAATAGGGAGTAGTGAAATAATAATAAAAACACAGAACTGAGATGAACTGAAACAAAAGTGTACCTGAGAAGACTGGACGGTCTATCGACAGACCGTGCAAATTGTGAAACGGCCCTAAACAGACCGCAGAAAGTCAATAGAACCACAACTATATCAAGGAGAGCAATGTACTTGAGACTGGGATGGCACAGTCTATCGTCTAATCGTGAAAATTACTGAACGGCTCTAAGGGAACCGCATACACGTCCGAGGACAGAAACCCGAGGTGAACAAAATAGCAACCTGAAACCACTTAGAAACAACACCCTAACCAAGCACAAAAATGCCTCGGGTGATGTGCATACCGAGAGTTTGACCTAGGTTCCTCGCCGGCGACCCTTGACTCCTTCGATGGTTGACCCAGAGGGGCCACCCGTGCCCCCCCTGCAACCTGGCCCCCGAGGCCCCCCCTCAACTATCAACGGACTCCCATCGGATTCGTTTAAAGCTCCCGGCGCCAGAAGTTTTGTAGAAGTTCTCTCATCCTCCATGGCCCCGCCGGTTGTCCATGGCTCTGTCCATGCGCCGGCGATGACCGACAGCGGGGAGCTTGCGGTTTTCTTCTCCCAGGAGGAGATTTCGGCATCGCTTCAGCCGTTTTCCTTTTCCTTGGTTGCTCGTACTCCGCAAGGAAGGCCTCCTTATTCTGATATTAGAACCCATTTGATCAACAGATTCCGATTCAAAGATGATTACATGATTAGCGCTTTGGACAACCGGCATCTTCTTTTACGATTCAGGAACTACGATGATTATCTCTCAATTTTACTGAAGGAGTCACTTTTAGTTCATGGTCGGATATTCCGTTTTTTCAAATGGACTATGGATTTTTCCCCGTCGGCAGACTCGCCTATCCTTCCGGTATGGATTTCCTTCTCGAATCTCCCTGTTAACTTCTACATCGAGCATTTGATCAGGTCCATTACCGAAAATATTGGTCGGGTTTTGAAAGTTGATCAGTCCACGCTGAATATATCCCAAACACATGCTGCCCGCGTTTGTATTGAACTGGATATTTCTAAACCGCGTCCTCCAAGAGTTTGGATTGGATTCCTTGGAGGAGGTGCCTGGCAGGAAGTTGTCTACCCGGACCTCCCACCATTCTGTCTAAATTGCTCACGCATTGGTCACTCTGCTACAATATGTAAAGGCCCTCGGAACTTGGCTACTATGGTGAATCCCAAACAGTCAGATGCAGTGTCTAAAGGCAAGTCTACCTGGCAACCTGTTAATAATAAAAAGAAGGATTCTGGGAAAAGTATGGATCCAATCCAAGTCTCTGAAGATTGTACTATTCTCAATCGTCATGGTTTGATTCCTTCAAGGAATCTTATACAGGGTGAAAGTTCAAAATAGTTGGCTGAACTGAATGGTTCTTCTTTAGCTAATGGTCTTTCTATTCCTAATATAGAACCAGGGAACTGCACTAAACATCTGAATGATTTGAATGGTCCATGTCCAGCTTATGATTCTATGCTTCCAGATATAAATTCTGGGGATCCTGTAAAGTCTCTCTCTCAGTGCCTTCGAGGGGATATCCCTATGACTGACTTATCTATTAATGGTGTGGATATTCAGATTGGGTGTGAGACTACGCTTCTAGCGGTTAATTCTGAAGTGGTTTCTGTCTCTCACCAGGAGTCTACTTTAGCTGTTCACTCTGAGGAATTGGTCCATCAACCTTCGGAGCTCCCTTCAAACCAAAATTGTGATCTGGCTGTTATAACTGGGACTGATTGTCCTGCAGTTGGTATTGAGTTACATGTTATAGATCCCTCTTCGAGTGTTGAAGCTAATACTAGAAGAATGGATATAGCCAATCTGGCTAATGTTCAAAATGCTATGGTATTGCATACAGATCGACCAGGGGTCACTACTAGAGCTATGTTGAGGACGGGGTCCACCGGAAAAATTCCTGATATCAAACATTTATAATGAATTTCATCATTTGGAATATTAGAGGTATTGGGAATGATGTCTCTATTGGCAGAGTGAAATTCCTGATTAGATCCCATAACATTGATTGTTTGGTGATTCTGGAACCTAAAATAAATTCTAGCAGAATGGATAATATCTGTAGAAGATTGGGCATGGACAATGCTATTGCTAATTATGATGGGATGGCTCACATCTGGATCTTTTGGAAAGACCCTCTGAAGTTCTCTGTTATTTGTAGGGATGATCAGCAGATTACTGTTCTTCAATCTAATTCTGTTGTCCCAAACTTCCATGCAACTTTTGTTTATGCTAAATGCAATGCTTCTGAAAGGCAGTCTCTGTGGGCTTCTTTACTTAATGTTCAATCTCAAATTAATGGTCCTTGGATGGTAGCTGGTGACTTCAATTGTATTATATGTTCGGATGAGAAGCTTGGTGGCATTTCTCCCAACTTATCTGCTATGTCAGATTTTAACAACTGCATCTCTGACTGTGCTTTGATTGATGGTGGCTTCACTGGGTCAAAATTCACTTGGCATAACAATCAATCCAGTGGCAGAGGTATTTGGGCTCGATTGGACAGAGTTCTCCTTAATGCTTCTTGGATTAATTTTCTACCTATTTCCATTGAGCATCTTTCCAGGGAGGCTTCTGACCATGCCCCCCTTCTTGTTAAATTGATCTCTCAAGACCGAAAGTTTAGTAGATTCTGTTTTCAGAAAATGTGGCTATTGCATGATCAATTTCTGGATGCTGTTAGAGACTGCTGGCATTCTAGCCCCATAGCTTCTTCTCCTATGACTTGCCTATTTTTAAAACTGAAAGCATTGAAAAAAATGCTTCGGGTCTGGAACCATCAAACTTTTGGCAATGTTCATATTAATCTGGCTGCTGCAGAGGATGCTGTTCTTAAAGCTGAACATTGCTATGACCTACAACCTTCTTATTCCAATCTGGCTGCTTTGGAAGAAGCAAAATCTATCCAATCGGACAGGATTCTTCAGCAAGAATATTTTTGGAAACAGAAATCTGGTATTCGATGGCTTCTGGAGGGAGACAGAAATACCAAGTTTTTCCACATGACTACTTTCGCTAACAGACGCAGACACAATATCACTCAATTGAGAACCTCTGCTGGGAGTCTTACTTCTAACCATGAAGACATGAAAAGAATTGCCGCTTCACATTTCTTGAATGCTTTCTCCACTCAAGAACATCACATCCATAATGACTTCCTGAACTGTATTCCCCACCTTGTAAATCAGAATGACAATGATTGTCTATCTGATATTCCTTCTGAAAGTGAAATCCATGATGCTGTGTTCAATCTTTCAGCTGATAGTGCCCCTGGCCCTGATGGCTTCTCTGGAGCCTTCATCCAGGATGCTTGGAGTATCATAGCCCCCTTGGTAACCAGTGCTGTGCACGAAGCTTTTTTTCCAGGAACCCTCTGCCTAGAAGTGTGACAGCCACCTTGATTGCTCTGATTCCTAAAAAATAAAATGCTGTGGAGATTACAGATTATAGGCCAATCAGTTTATGTAACTTCTTCTACAAGATTATTTCTTCTATTATCAACAAGAGATTGGCTCCTATTCTTCCTAAGATTATTTTTCTTGAGCAATCTGCTTTTGTAAAGGGAAGACAGATTATTGAAAATATTGCCCTTGCTCAGGAGCTATCTCTGGAATTGGGTAGGAAAACCAGAGGTCACAATGTTATGTTTAAGCTTGATATGGCTAAAGCTTATGATAGATTGGAATGGGATTTCCTTTATTCTGTCATGCTCAGATTTGGTTTCAGCAGTCATTTCATTAATCTTGTGGACAAGCTGATTAGTAACTGTTGGTTTTCCATTATGCTCAATGGAGACACAGCTGGCTTCTTTAAATCTACTAGAGGTGTACGTCAGGGAGATCCATTAGCTCCTTCCTTATTTGTTATTGCTGAAGAAGCTTTGAGCAGGTCTTTAAGAGAAGCATACATAAATGGCCGGATTGAATGGTTCAGAGGATTTCAGAGATGTCCTAATATTTCTCACTTATTATTTGCAGATGACACCCTTATTTTCAGCAAGGCAACCACAGCTTCTATCAAAAACCTTCTTGCAGTTCTCCACTCTTATGAGGAAGCCTCTGGTCAATTGATTAATGTGAACAAAAGTGGATTCTTAATTCACCCAAAGCAGGATTCTTCTGTTACTCAGAGAATTCATAACCTTACTGGTTTTTCGAGATTGCATTTCCCTCACAAATATCTTGGTATTCCTTTGGTTATTGGTAGAACAAAAAAGGTTTTCTTTGCAGGGATTATCACCTCTATTCATAAAAGAACTGCTGGTTGGAAAGCTAGCTTGCTGTCCCAGGGTGTTAGAATGGTTCTTATAAGGCATGTTATTTCCTCCTTGCCTATTTATTCCCTATCTTCAACTTCCTTACATAGTGGAATTCACAATATGATTGAGCAAGCATTTGCCAATTTCTTCTGGGGGTCTTCCCCTCTTGGCAAAAAGAGACACTGGAAATCATGGCAGGCAATTTGTAAGCCTCAATCAAAGGGTGGCCTTGGTATCAGCTCCCTTAGACTCATGGAAACTGCACTTCGGGTAAAAATGTTGTGGAATGCAATTCATTCTAATTCTCTTTGGGCTACCTTCTTCAGAGCCAAATATTTGCACCATTGCCACATCAGAGATGCCAATTTTAGGAACATGAATGGCTTTGCTAGAAGAAGCTGGTTGAAGGCTAAGAAGTTTATTCTTCAATATAAGAAGGTCATAATTGGTGATGGATCTAATACAAATTTTTGGCATGATAATTGGATGGGTCAACTTTGCTTAGACACCTTTGTCCCTGATGCTTTCATTCCTAACCCAAGAGCTACTGTCCGAGATGTCATTCTTAACCCATCCCCTGATGAATCTCATCTGCTGAATTCAATTATTCCTAATAGCATACAGCAAGCTATCAGCTCTGTGGATTTGAATCAGGAAAGTGATTTGGCTGTATGGAGCTTAACTCCTTCTGGTCAGTGCACAATAGCTTCAACTTACAAAGCTTTGATCAACAGTCATACTCAGTCTGATATCCCATGGAACCGGATGTGGTCTAATTGGGTTCCTATCAAAATATCAGTTCATATATGGAAGATTTTGAATAACTGCCTCCCGACTGATGATAATATACAAAGAGTGGGTGTAGTCCTTTGCTCCAAATGCTATTGTTGTAGGCAACCGAAGGTTGAGGACCCTAATCACTTATTTCTGCACAGTGATACCGCTAGGCGTGTCTGGTCTGATTTAACAGCAGTGGGTCTATATTTTGAAGGTCGGACTGTTAGGGAATGTGTTCTAAACTCCTTTTACCTTCTTCAACCAGGTTCAGCCTATGGTCTATTCTATCTTGCTTCTATTGGCTATGGATTGTGGGAAATTTGGAGGAACAGAAACTCTAGCAAGTATGATGATAAAGCTATATCTAACTCAAATCTAACTCATCATATTATTGCCCATGTGAAGAAGATATGCTCGGCTGCTGCTCTCAAGGAACCAAAATTTAAAAATCAGGAAGTCTTGAAACAATTAGGAATCAGATTTGAAGATCCCTGCAGACAAAATCTGAAGATTGTGAAATGGTTGTATCCTCCTTGGCCTTCTATAAAACTAAATTCTGATGGAGCATGCAAACAATCTAGGGAGTCTGGGGGAGGAGGTATTATCAGGGATTGTAGAGGTAAGGTCATCCTGGCCTTCTCTCATTTCTATGGACAATCCAACAGCCTTATTGCTGAAGCTCGTGCACTTCTTGATGGCATCAAATATTTGAAGACCGTTGACAACAAGCCTGCTCTTATTGAATGTGATTCACTCACTCTTGTCCGGATTATCAAGAAAGATTATCAATGCCCCTGGTCCATTCTCAGCTATGTCAGGGATATCTGAAGCCTTTTATCTCAGCTAGATTCTATCTCTCATATTTTTAGAGAAGGAAACACTGTGGCGGACTTACTTGCTTCTCTAGCTTGCACCAATAAATGTAATTCTTTCTATTCTTTAAACGAGCTCCCTTCTATTATAAAAGGTGCTGCTCGGCTGGACTCACTAGGATTGCCTAGTGTTAGAATGATGTAATTCTTCAATTTATCAATGGAATAATACTTGCCTCCTAGTGGCACGATGGTGGAGTGGCTTTCTCCTTACCTCTGGTAAGGGGTGCACTCTCCCATTGATCCCTAGGCTAGGTTTTTTTCTATTAAAAAAAAAAACCAAGCACAAAACACAAGTCAGTAAAACAACAGCACGATGGGCACTAGGAGTCCCACCGTGATCGCCAAAAAATGGGATGTTGACATGTTTTCCCACCCTTTCCCTTCTTTTATTTCTTCCCTTTTCCTTTCTAAATCAAAATGTAAAGACAAGCAAAAATGAAAGAAAGAAAGAGTGGAGAGGTGTGTGTGATCGTGATCGCCACCAAGACACGGGTACCGGAGAGTACTACGTACCTTGGAAAGGGAGAAGGCACTCGCCCAAGTTGTAGCGCTGCAGTGATAAACGGTCCTGGAAGAACCGTTCAAAGGATGGCACGGCCACTCAATAGACAATTCATAGCGCTGGAGAAGGAAGCAGGACGAAGACTGGTCTGGCGACAGCACGGTTGAAGGAAGGCCGCTGGAAGGCGTTATACGGTCCGCTCGGGACCGTGCATTCTTCTAGACGGACGAAGGAAGACCGTATGATGCTGCCAAACTCTGAGATGTAGGACTTGATCCTCCACCCCTTCCGGCTGGCCAAAGGGGATGGGCCTCATGCTGTGCTGATGCTGACCTACAAAATAACGTAGGAGACAAAAAACAACACCCAAATTAGCCCTGGAATGTGTAGTAACTATAGAAAAGAATGGGAAATCAACACAATAGCATGGAATGGGTGATACCTGGGGTGGTTTTTAAACCACTATAGGGCGTGAAAACAAATGGGAAGCGTGAAAAATGATGTTGAATAGTGAAAAATGTGGATGAAAATATGATGAAAAGAGACATGAAATAGGTGAAAAGAGAACTAAAAGCCTAGACTAGGACACTAAACAATGACTACTCCCTTGAGCCGGAGGCTTAGAAGGATGTAGAAAGCCTCCCTCCCTAGCTACAACTTGCTCAAGAATTCGGCAGAGCTTCGCCGTCGACGTTGGATCTCCCCCTTTTCAAGCTTGGACTAGGGGTTCTATTTATAGACCCTTGAAAGTCCAACCTCGAAATTGGGTTTTCCAGTTGATATTAATCCGTGATTACAAAATAAAATTCATAGATAATCCTCTTATCTTCCACCAGGATCAAACGGCATCCCATTTGGTGGAGAAACCGTAGAGAAAATGGAGGAGGAAGGTGGAGGTTTAGCCACGGATAGAGAGAGAAAATCCCAAACAATCCACAGTTTTTGAGCCAGTACACGGTCGCGCGATAGGCCGCCCAGACAGTTACACCGTCTATTGCTAGACCGTCCAATGCTATCGGTGATAAATAAATAAAAATGGGAAATTATTGTGGGATGATGGGATCTATTCGGTCATTTTTTTCGGGTCGAACAACCGATTAATTGATTAATAACCAATAGATTAGTTGACCGCGCAGGCATGCCAGTCACGTACGTGACAAATTTATTATGCGCTCATTCTGACCGGTATCGGGCGAGAGTGAGATTCGGGTCTGGACCAGCAGTCCGTCATACCATAAAGGCTATGACGTTAATTACATCCCCCATAAGGGAGAAAACCTTTGATTAATTGCCGAGATAGTGGGCCGTCCGAGGCCGAAATAAGATGCAAAAGGATGAATGTGACGAGGTCACATGAAATGCTTTTATCTAGCATGCAAGAGTGGCACGATTTATTAAGTCGGAGACCCTCGATACGTGGCGGAGGACATAGATCCGAAGACCACCATGGCGCATAGCAAAGACTTCCAGTCGGGTGTAACCCCGACTTCCATCAGTGCCATTTGATATACCGAGGGGTCCATGCAAGCATGCATGCACGATGTTCATGATTATGTTAAAGCATGATAACAAAATTATAGAGATAGACAATGATTAATTAAGCATGATGATAACAAGCATAATGAGAAGATGGTTTGAAATTGAACAGCCCTTTTTTTATTTGGTTTATTACTGATTGGGGTTTATTAACCTCGACTGTAGGAGGCGAAGATCGCTCCCGAGATGAGTGAGGGATTAAAATGGTACAATAGTTCAAAGCCGGCGCGACCATGTGTAGGGATAGGGTTCCCCGGCGCCGCGAAGCGTAGGCAAAGGGGCTTAATCCGGCACGGTCAGAGTATGGGTTAATCCGGCGCAACGGCTTTGGGACTCGTCGGATTAGGGCGCGCCGGGAACAAGCCAAATAAAACCATGAAATTTTGAGTCTATGGCTTATCCGACGTGGGAGGGTACCGCGCCGTATTAGGGCGCGCCGTATTAGGACCACACCATTTATGTTAATTTTTGAGGATTTTTTGAATCTATTTTGGTTTATTAAGATGTCGTTGGGGGTTTTGAAGTTAATTGGGTTGATTATTTTCTGAATTAGAGTCTCGGGCTCTCCGTGGGCAGAGTCATAGGCTTGTACGAGGTTCATACTCGAGAATGAAAGTTTATTGCCTAAGAACACATGTTTATTAAGGTCCATTCGTGAAGGTAACTTATCAATCAGAATCTGGCGCAAATTGGGCAGCATCTCCCCATCCCTGAAGGATTGCAGGGGAGAAGCGGGGTCATACCCATGTGTGGAGTAAGCCCCTAACTAGCCGGTCGGCCCAATGGCAGCCAGCAGATCCCAATCGGATAGGAAATCCCAAGGACTAGCCTACCAGGGGCACCATGGTTTCGTGGGTTACAGCGAGTGGATAAGGCGACTAAAGAGGGATGCGATGATCCCGAGGGCTAGCCTACGAGGGGCACGCGACCTGTAGTCAACACTATATCTGAAAGAGGGACGACTACTAGTGATGGGAACCCCGAGGGCCAGCCTACGAGAGGCATACATCCCTTAGTCACCACAAAGTCCCTAAGGACTGTGGGTTTGAGTTGTTGGGCTAAAGCCCCTGTTGATATTCACCTTGTGGTCTATGGGGATATCCATCACTCACAGATGGATCCCATTTGACCAAGCGGTGATTCCGTGAAACAGTGGGGAATGTCCCCCCTCCCCGGATTATTGGGACGAAGCCAACGGGATTAACATGACCCAACAACTATAAACCACAAACGGAATGAAAAAGGATGTTCAACATGAGTTGCATTCAATCGATCGACAGACTGTCATTCATGGGGTCAGTATGTTAATGCTCACGAGGTTAATGGACTAACGCTCACTGAGTTAGATAATTTCTGTGCAGATAAAGGAGCAAGGGATATTGTAGAGAGTCGTTGAAGAATCAACCTCCAGTTTGGACGGCCAGAGGTGCATACATAAGTATGCCTCTAGTTGCAAACCCACGGGATGAACGATGCAAGGCACAGTCGGCATATTAGCATAGAGGCCCTGGGGAGGGGGAAACATTTATATAGCCCATGGAGTTCCAGGGCACATCCGACATCGGAGAACCCGTATTCGAGAAACAAGCACACGGGGGAGCAATTAGTCATACAGATTGATGGAGGAGTGGGAGAGAGACACAACGTCGTGCATTCAATCTATTAAGACATGTTCATACCATTCATCCCGTGAACAGGGAGCCAACATACAGATTACAAAGCTCTGGCGCCGGCGTTGTCACATGGACACCATTCAATAGTTGCAGAGAGGTTTGTAGAAGAAAACGAAAGAAAGAGATGGTGGGAGGGGGGGAGATTGGCTCATATCCTCACCCTCCCCCCTCTCGCTTACATTAGATCAGAAGGGAGGCATCGGAGAGACGGCGGAGAGAAAACCACGTGACCCACCTATTCCGCGAACAGAGTATCGGACTCTCACTCTTCTTCTCCAGCTCCGGAGGACCTCAGGCAGAGCAGAGAAAGACGGCGGAAGCAAAAAGTTTCTCCGAAAGAAACCCCTCTTCTCCAAGAAAACCCTCTCTCCCTTGGCTTTGATTGGTGGTCACCCTCTCCCCGGCGATCACCCAGTCTCCCTATAGGTTAGCCCCCTTCGCAATCGCTCTCTCTTCACTTGGTCGAACCAAGTGACATTATATAGAAAAGCCTAATCCGGCGTGGAGGCAGGCGCGCCGGGAAGAAGCCTCACCCTCCCCTTTTGCGCGCCGAAATTGGGGGCGTCGGATAAGGGAGCGCGCCTGTGAGAAGCGTGCCGTATTAGCTTCTTCCGCTTGACGCGGGTTAGACGGCGGGTCCGAGGATGGTCCCGGGAGTCACCGTGACCATTCATCTCACCGTAGTCCTGCAAAACCTTGACGGGAAGCCTTGACGACGCTCTCGAGATGACGTACGGCCCTTCTCGGAACCTCGAGTATCTTCGGCTTGAACACCCGAGTTTTCGTTGACACGGCCTTCAGCACTAGGATTTGTACTGCTGGCTCATCCTAACTCGTGTTCGAAGCTTCTTGAGGGGTGGGGTAGCACCCGGAATACTTTCGCCTTGACTGGGTGATCATTTGGACACCAACGGACCCCATTTGCTGAGAAGCCGTACCCATGCCTGGTAATTAGGATCTTCTACTGGTAGAGCCTCCGGTCCCCTATTTTGAAGGACCAAGGGCGTTCTTTCACCTCGGGAGGATATTTCAATAAGGTGGCGGGCCACCAGGTACACCATTGTCCTTGGTCGGACAATGGGTATAGTTTATGCGGCATGATTGAAGTCAATGTTGGTTCATTGGGCAGGCTTGGTCGTGCTGCCGGTTGGTTTTGAATTCATCTCGATTCTCCTGAGGTGTGGTCTTCGGTGTTCATACAGGGTGATCTTAGGCTCTGGCAGCTTGAGAGGGCTTCATTGTATTGATATCCTTCGGCTTCTGTGCTTCAGTAGGCTGTATCATTCGTCTTTGAGGCTTGATCGCCGTTAATCGTATTTTGAGTGCCAACAAATGCCACCCAGGCGTGGGTGTTACGAGCAAGGCACGAGCATAGCAGGACCGACGGATGAGCTTCGCTTGGATTGATCTCCTTTACGGAAGCTCGGAACGGCCCTTGATCTGACGCGGATGCTAATCTGGCGCGGTTAGTGTCGCGGGTTAATACGGCGCGCCCTTCACTTTGGGTGTTAACACGACACGGGTTCTTATCCGGTGCACCCCTGGGGGTCGGAGGTTAATCTGGCGCGCTTTTGTGTTGAAATGGGTTAATTCGGCGCTCCTTATTTCAGCGTGCCCTTTTGGTTGGAGGGTGCTAATTCGGCGCGCTAAATAGCGCGTCGGATTTAACCAAGGGGGGCTCCCCCTTATATATTTTTTCTTCTCTAATTTTTCTTCATTCCTCCTCATTCGCATAGGAACTTTCTCTCTCTTCCTCCTTTTCTCCTCTCCACCTCCCGCAACGCCGAGTGAGCTTGAGCGAAGCACACCGTTGTGCGGTCCGAGCGGTTGAGTGTGAGTTCGTTCATTCGGGATTCAAATCCCATTCTTCGGACCCCGGGAGGCTTCAAGTAGGGCTTGCCCTCGGAGCTACTCCCCCGGGTGTTCCATTTTGGTCTCGATGTAATGCCGATGGCTGCTTTTAGGGACCGTTCCCTTGGTGGACGTGTTCCTACTTTTCTTTGGCAATCTCCCGAGCTGGGGAGACTCTGCTGAAATTTTGTCAGAAATTTGGCCTTGATCGACTGCTTTCTGACTTTGTTTTTTTTTTCGATGTGCCTTTTTACTGATAGAAATGGCATCTAGCTTTTCTTCTTCTCCTCCCCGTGCCGTGGTGACATGGGAGAACGTTCACTCCCTAGATCAGGGGCACGACCAGCTTGCCGTGGTCACATAATCTTTAGACTCGGAGACCGACACGATAGACACTAGCCACCTCCTCATACTCAGGGGAAATTTCTTTTAGTACGACCGGGAAGGTGCCGTCAGGAGGGATCACCCCAAAGACAAGCATTTGATGTCCTTCCTTAGGCACTTCAATCTTCAAGGGAAGAGAGATTTATTCCTCGTCCGCAAAGCCGAGCAAGCATTGCTAGTCAAGAGGGACAGCTTGACAGACTGTGTGGTGCGGGGAGGGCCTATTTATCTTTCTGGGGAAGTCAGGAAATGGAGCGCTGTGCTTGGACTGCAAGATTTGGCTCCAGAAGACGGGCTGCTGACCAGGGCCCCTGAATTTGTGCATGCCCGGTGGAATGATACCATAGGTCGTGTTGATCGGGAGAAGCTGATCTTTGGTTTGTTTCTTGCCTCGTTGAAATGGGGGTATAGGGAAGAATCCTTCCTGTTGGACTGCCTGGCGGTCTGCTTCAAACATCAGATATATGTCGGGTTGTTTGTCGAGCTGAGGGCCACCGACGCCCACACATTCAGACCTGGAGCAGTGGAGTTTACAGACTATGTGCTACAACACTATGCTCCTATCTTGACCAGGGATAGCATATATCACAGCGTGTACACCTCAAGGTACTGCTACCCCATATCCAAAGGTCTGTGTTATGGTATGATCGAAGTGTTCTGCCCCGAGTACAATACTTTTTATGCTCCAGAGGGAGAGACTTCTTTGGATCTATGCAGCCTTTCGTAGCTCAGTGGTCAACCCATCGATGGAGAGCCATTCGAGGAAGTTTGCTGGCCCGACTGGCTGAAAGATCAGATCGACGGTGAGGGTCGGTATTTGGCAGGTTACGCCAATCATTATGTGATGAAAGTGTATCGCACACTTTCCCGCTCGTCGTACGACACGAGAGAGGCCTGAAAGCCCGGCGAGAAGTGGCGAGTGCCGATGGGCACTTGGCTCCAGCATTTATTTAGTAGGAAGAAGAAGTACAAGGACTTCCCCACAGTAGCGTCGACTGCCTTGAAGAGGAAGAAAAGGGTCCGGCGATAGGACACTGCTTCATCCACTTAGAGGGGAGGGCAACGGGAAGACCCGAACCCTACTGGTGTTGATGCAGTCACACACTGTGCTACATATCTGACTTATTGGATTTGTTCTTCCGCTCTCCCGCAAGGCGATGAGAGCGTAATCAGAGCGGAAGCCATCTATCCCGCTTGTCTTATGGCTTGGGGCACGAAGCTGTCCCTGTGCCCAGTGGCTTTGTGCCTCATCTTCAAGATGCTGGGAGATTTGCACAAGACACATCCCCATAGGAATTTACGGACGGTTGGTCCGTTACATTTTTTCAATGCTTGGGTCTGCACCCTATTCCCAAAGGATGCTCCTTGGGCGTTGCAATCAGCTCATCTTATCCTAAGGATGATAGAATTTGCGAGCGCTGAACCGACGTCGGTAGCGGAATAGCTCTTCGCCATTTGGGGCAAGCTGACTTGGGTTCCCATGGATTTGCCCGGGGTTCTTCATTTTTGGAGCTTGGCTACTCATTCAAGCTCGTTGGTGAACAGGACACGGCAGTGTCATCTTTTTGAGACAGAAGAATACATTCATCCAATTTATGAAGCCAAGTGCACAAGGCCCATTCTGGAGTAGGAACTGGTTGATTGGGCACTGGCTATTAGACCAAGCGTCCTTGTATTCTGGAAGAGCATCATTTTGTGGCTGGAGCAAAACTATCTATTCCGCTTCAGCAGGAATTTTGGCTATGATCAGCACATTCCTTTTTCCTCTTCACAATTTGCATTGCCAAACAGGCATAGAGCCGGGCTGGTATCCAATGACGATGCCCGAATATGGTGGGATTACTTCCACCACCGAGAGAATGTTTCATTCAGGGTGCCAACCCCTGCTCGTTTCCCCCATGTTACCCTTGAATATATCAAGTGGTGGAATGCGCAGACGGGATTTTACAGGAGCTCCCGCCGTGACTGTTGGGGCATTGCGGAGCACAGATTTGTAGACTCCCAGCCGGAGCCAGCCCTTGACATCGAACCTTCTTATTTGAAGAAGGTGAAGTCTTGGACTAACACAAAGGTGAGGGCTTATCTGGAAGCCCGGAAAGCTGCAAAGGGCCGTTCATCCAAAGTCGATCCAAAACTGCCTACAATCGACAGGGATGACTATGTGAAGACGCTTCAGGGATTATGCCGTGTAAGCAACGAACGGGTGGTTCTTCAGCAACCCCCTTTATCGGTGGAGGAGCCCATCCCGTCCGTGGCCGACTGGCGCCCTGAGACTGACAGATTGCATCCTTATCAGACTTTCATCCGTAGGGAAGATAGGCGGGATGCCCTGTATAACAACACCCCCTGGTTGTTTGCACTTCTCCGCTACCACGGGCTCTCAGTGGGCGGCCTAAGCGAAGCTATTCTAGATCAGCCACTTCACATCTCATTCAAGTATGCTAACGGATGGGGACTGGACCATCTAAGCTTATATTATCATTTGTCTTCTCACGGCCACACAGACTTGGCATTACTGACCGAGCAGAGTGAGAAGATAGGCGACTTGTGTTTGCTTATTCGGGAGGCAGCTTCGAAAGACAAAGTTCCATCAATGTTTTATTGGCCTCTTATCCCATTTCTATAGGGGACCAGCAGGTGCGTTTTATTTCTTCATTTCGGCCCTTTGGCCAGCTTCTTTTCTTCGTTGTAGCATATATCATTCTCACCTTCGTGCGTATGCAGTCCGACTCACTTCGGAGGAGACTCGGCACTTTAGGGAGCTGATAACAAAAGCTTAGAAGCCGACATATTTTGAGACTCCCGAGATGGTCCCGACCACGACACCACTGCATCCCGGGGACTCGCGAAAGCGAACCAGATCCCAGTTAAGAGAGGTTGTTGGCAAGGCCAAGGCGGTAGTGACCCGAGTGACATGGGCACACCGGAGGAAGGCTGCAGAAAAGGAACCAACTATCGTGCTTCCTCCAGTTGTATCTTTTGAAGAGTTTGAGGCTTCTCGCGCGTAAGGGCCTGAAGCTGAAGGTAAGCTCTCCATTTTCTATAGTTTATTTGCTTATTCTAGCCGCTTCGGCTAATTCTTCTCTACAATTGCCGGCACAGTTGCTGCGGTCGTCGGACTAGAGGCAGCGACAGGCGTGGCGACAGGAGAAACGGCAGGGGAAGGCCCCATAGCTCCTGTGGAGAGAGATCTACCTTCCCTATGCCCAGGAAGGAAATGGAAGGTAATTTGTAGTTTGTTCATGGGGCCTCCGCGAGCCATCATGTTTTCAGTTGGCTTGATTGCTTCTTGCTTCAAATTTCAGTTGAAATACAACCGACAATACATCCTGAAGCCGGGGCCGTGGAGGAAGCTGCTGCTAGGGAGCAAGCCATTTTAGGAGTCGAGCCTACCCTCGAGATCCATTCGGTCGAAGCTACTAGTATAGAGCCGACCGAGGAATTCCTTGCTGAGGGTGATGTTCCTATTAGCAAGACATCCGCTCCGATGGTGGAGCATTAGGAACGGGTAGAGGACTCTTCCTCTTCCGAGCAAGTCGATTATGGTGGCGGCTCCAGTGACGAGGAGTTCCCACCGGTTGATACAGAGACCGAGGATGTCGGGGCGTCTTCGGCTTACGACAGTGATTATACAACCTTCAGCCCACCCCGGTTGGCGTGGAGTGGCTCTGGGCCGTTGGGCTCACTTGTAAGTGAAGGGGCTGGAGCCACGGAGGCTGCCCTTGAAAATTTGAGCTTAGTGCCGGTTGAGGTGAGAAGCCCTCTACTATTTTCACTTTACTACTCTTCCCTTCTTTTCATATTAGCTGCCTGATACATATATTCCTGGTACAGACTAAGGTGGTATTGCCAACCATAACGGTGCAGATACCTCTCCCGGATCTAGGCGCGGGTCACCCGACCTTCCAGCCAGTCTTGCGGCCTATCGCTCTTCGATATCCCAAAGACTATGTGGAAGTAGCAGGTCTAGAAGGACCTGGGGTAGTTGCGGGGACTAACGAATCGGCAGCAGTCATGGCACCTCAGCCCCTTGAAGTCGAACAAAAGTTGTCCCCAGAGAAGCGTGGCCCTCCCGAGATAGAGGCGGGAGAGATCGTTGAGGGAGAGACCGGGGCCTTGGCTCTTGTTACTGAAACTGGCCTGATGGAGGTCGGCCAGGCTGAATGCGAGGAGCAAGTGTCCTCAGCCATTGATGCTCCCGGTGCGGCTCCACTCCGAGAGGCTGGCAAGGAGGTTGCTATTGCCGAGACTTTGCCCGTTGCATTAGCTGCTGGAGTTGGTTCCAGTGCCAGTGTCTTGAAAATCATGATGTCGTCGTCTTCTGGGGCGAGCGATGATATCTGGGTTGCCGTGGATAGCATGGTGGATTTCCAGCTTCCCGAAACTTCACCACTTGGTCTTCAATCATCAAGCGACCTAGTGTGGCAATTCTTGGGAACCCTTCAGTAGACCATAACAGTCAGCCGAGATTTGACTTATGTACAGCTGAGGGGCTTGGTGGAGCACCTGTCCCGCTCACTGCTGGCATTTGGCTGCCCCATGGATGACTGGACGCCACGGGTGATATTGCTGTTGAAGTATGTAAATAGAAGGGAATTTCTAGGCCGGGAACTAGCTGATCAACTGACGTCCATAACATTGGAGCAGGCTGAATGCCGAACTGCTCTTGCCTCTTTAAGAGGGACTGCGGGGCAGATGAGAGATGCAGCCATTACTTCTTCATAGCACCGAACCTTCCTTGTATCCCGGATAGCAGAGCTACGTGCTAAACTTTCCAGGGCCGGGACCGAACTCCAAGAGGTTGAGCGTCTGGAAGTCCAGAGTGTAGAGGAAGCGGAAATGGCTAAAGGACAAGCCGCCTCTCTTGAAGAGAAATTAGCACAGTTGGAGGCTACCGAATTTTGATTGCAGGAGCTGACCCGCCACCCTTCCTTGGGTATCTTGGAGCTGGAGGACATCTTCCGACGCCCACTGCAATAGTCTCTTCTATTTCTCCTTTTGTTTTGGTGGACTTTCTGTACCCCGGGGTATGCCCCGAGTAACATGTATCTTGCTGTCTCATAGAAATGAAATATCTTCCTTTGCCGCTGAATCACGACTTCATTCTTTTATCTTGTCCTCTTTTCTTCGCCAGTTGCTTAGTCCGAATGTGTAAGTTACTAGGGCAGGAGAGCGCTCACGCCTTCAGCAAAGGGGTGAGGTGTTCGCTCCACTGCATCGTAACTATTCTCGGAGCCAATCTATGGCTAAAGTAGGCCGAAAGGTTTGAAGGACGAGGGTGTAGAGGCCTCCTAGGATCGAGAAATATAGTCAGAAGGATTATCAGCCAGACTCGTCGATGGTGACGGAAACTGAGGGTAGGATTTATTCATCGGCATGGGTTACATGTTGAAGCAAAGGCGGCTTATTGGCTGACGAGGACAAAAAATCCAGGTTAAGGGAATGTCGACCGGTCTTGCCGATGGTGACAAGGGTCGCAAGGAGGTTGATCGATCTTGCCGATGGTGACAAGGGTCACAAGGAGGTCGACCGATCTCGCCGATGGTGACGAGGGTTGATAGCAGTAGGTCGACCGATCTTGCTGATGATGACAAGGTTCGCAAGGAGGTTGACCGATCTTGCCGATGGTGACAAGGGTCACAAGGAGGTCGACTAATCTTGCCGATGATGACAAGGGTCGATAGAAGTAGGTCGAACGATCTTGCCGATGATGACAAGGGTTGCAAGGAGGTTGACCGATCTTGCCGATGGTAACAAGGGTCACAAGGAGGTCGACCGATCTTACCGATGATGACAAGGGTCGATAGAAGTATGTCGACCGATCTTGCCGATGGTGACAAGGGTCGCAAGGAGGTTGACTGATCTTGTCGATGGTGACAAGGGTCAGAAATAGGTCGACCGATCTTGCTGACGGTGACAAGGGTCACAAGGAGGTTGACCGATCTTGCCGATGGTGACAAGGGTCACAAGGAGGTTGACCAATCTTGTCGATGGTGACAAGGGTCAGAAGTAGGTCGACCGATCTTGCCGATGATGACAAGGGTCGATAGAAGTAGGTCGATCGATCCTGTCGATGGTGACAAGGGTCACAAGGAGGTTGACCGATCTTGCCGATGGTGATAAGGGTCAGAAATAAGTCGACCGATCTTGTCGATGGTAACAAGGGTCGCAAGGAGGTTGACCGATCTTGCCGATGGTGACAAGGGTCAGAAGTAGGTCGACCGATCTTACCGATGATGACAAGGGTCACAAGGAGGTTGACCGATCTTGCCAATGATGACAAGGGTTAGAAATAGGTCGACCGATCTCGCCGATGGTGGCGAGGGTCACAAGGATGTTGGAACTTTAAATCATCACTTTACTGACTTAAGTGCCCTTTCGGGTTTTCACTGAAGCTAGCCCCCTCTTGCTATTGCCCACGCGCCCTTTCGGGTTTTCACGTGGCGAGGTATCCAATTTTGCCCGCGGCACCCTTTCGGGTTTTCATCGTAACCGGGTTATGGCCAGTTTTGCCCTTGTCCTGATGTAGGAACAAGTCTGGCGAGGCACCTCTATTTTAAGCCTCATTTTTTTCTTTTCTCTCTTTTTTTTCTTCTTTTTTTTGCTTGATTCACGGGACGAATCAAGGATGAACGCCGGCTCGTTTGTTAGCAACGGATGAGGAGGTCTGGGCTAACGAGACGTCGACTAGCCTTACCAATGATGGCGAGGGTCAAGCACAAGTTTGTTCATTGACACTGGTTGAATGCCGAAGCAATAATAGATTAATCAACAAGGACGGAAGATCCAAGTTAAGGGAATACCGACCGATCTTGCCGATGATGGCAAGGGCCGAGAGTGGCTCGTCCATTGGCATTGGACGAATGCCGTAGCGAAGGATAGGTTTATTAACGAGGGCGTAAGGTCCAAGTTAACGGAAAAATGTTGACCGGTCTTGCCGATGATGGCAAGGGTCGAACACAAGTTTATTCATTGACATTGATTAAATGCCGAAGCAAGAATAGATTCATCAATAAGGATGGAAGGTCTAAGTTAAGGGGAAAAGAGGTTGACCGATCTTGCCAATGATGGCAAGGGTCGACCACAAGTTTATTCATCGACATTGGTTAAATGCCGAAGCAAGAGATAGGTTTATTCATTAACGTGGACAGAAGGTCCAAGTTAAAGGAAAATGTCGATCGGTCTTGTCGATGATGGCAAGGGTCGCAAGGATGGGGACCGATCTTGTCGATGATGACAAGGGTCGAAGGGTGTTGAGGAAAAGGGCCTCCAGTGGGACTTATAGTGATCATCCCTTCTGGAGTTTCATGGGGATGAGGGTGAGGAGAAACTTTAAATTACCACATTACTGACTTAAGCACCCTTTCGGGTTTTCACCGAAGCCAGCCCCCTCTTGCTTTGCCTACGCGCCCTTTCGAGTTTTCACGTGGCGAGGTACCCGATTTTGCCTGCGGCGCCCTTTCGGGTTTACGCCATAGCTGGGCTATAGCCATTCTTGCCCTTGTCCTGGTGTAGGAGCAAGGTCGGCGGGGCACCTCTATTTTAAGCCCCTATCTTTTCTTTCTTTTTTTTGTTCAGTTCATCTGATAGGAATATACTGATAGGTCAACATGTGATGTTAGGCCCTTGGTGATGGCAGATAGCTACTGACTGGGACACATGGTCTTACGCCAGTAAGGGTAGTTTATTCGTTGGCAGAGGAATAATGCCAGCGCAAAGGAGGAGCTTTAACCAATCCAGGCGTAAGACCCGTAATGGTAATATTATGTGAGGTTCAGTTAAGACGCGGAGCCTTTTGTCGACAACAGGGGTTTATTCGTTGGCAAGAAGGTAATGCCAACGCAAAGGATAGATTTTGTGTCGATTCGGGCGTAAGGCCCATGATGGCGATTTTGTATGAGTGTCGGCTAGGACATGAAGTCTTGTGCCGGAAAAGGGGTTTATTCGTCAACAAGAAGGTAATGCTAATGCAAAGGATAGACTTTATGCCGATTCGGGCGTAAGGCCCACAATGGCGATGTTGTAGAAGAGTCGGCTAGGACACGAAGTCTTGCACTGGAAAAGGGGTTTATTCGTTAGCAAGAAGGTAATGCAGCCGCAAAGGATAGATTTTATGCCGATTCGGGCGTAAGGCCCGCAATGGCGATGTTGTATTATATATATATATATATTTTAGGTGCTCGGCCAGGGCGGAGTGCCACTAGACCAAGGTAGGTAGGGCTCGGCCAGGGCGGAGTGCCACTGTACCAAGGTAGGTAGAGCTCGGTCAGGGCGGAGTGCCACTAGACCAAGGTAGGTAGATCTCGGTCAGGGCGGAGTGCTGCTAGACCAAGGTGGGTCTCGGTCATTCCGAGAATGCCAGTTGAGCTGGTGATACAGCTTCATATGTTTTCCATTCAGGAGAGAGAACCGGATGACTCCTTTGTGATCTACAAGGACGTACTCACCCCCTTCATATGCTCGATGGACGATATATGGCCCGACCCAATTTTCAACCAACTTTCCTTTGGTGTTGGAGGCCATTACTTCTCTTCTTTTGACCATTACTAGATCACCCTTCTTGAACTCTCAGCCTTTGACCAGCTTGTCGAAAGCATGGGCCATACGAGCTTGGTAGAGTTGGATATTCTGTTGCACGCGGAGGCGCTTTCCTTCGAGCTCGGCAAGCTCTTCTAATCTTCTTTCTATGTTGGTTTGTTCGCCGCTAGCCAAACTGTGCTGGATGGCAACTCGCAGTGATGGGACCTCTAATTCAATAGGCACCACAGCCTCCGACCCATATACAAGCGAGAATGGTGAACAGCCGGTTGGGGTTTTATAGACCGTACGATAGGCCCAAAGCGCTTCGTACATCTTTTATTCCCAGCCCTTTTTATTAAACTTGATAGTCTTTGCTAGCAGCGTGCATAGTGTTTTATTGAAGGCTCCTGCAAGTCCATTGGCTTGAGGGCTGTAGGGGGACGAGGTCCTCCAATCAATCTTGTATTTATCAGCCAACCGATAAACCATCTAGTTTCTGAAACGGCTACCATTATCAGAGATAATCCGATAGGGAACCCCGAACTGGAATATTATATTCTATCAGAAGAATCTTACGACCAATTCTTCCGTCACATCTCTTAGCGCAACTGCTTTTGCCCATCTAGAGAAGTAATCTGTGGCTACTAAGATGTACTTGCATCCTGACGAAGATGCTGGCAGTGTTCCCACCACGTCCGTGCCCCATTGGGTGAACATCCAACTTGGTATGGTGGGATGTAGCGGTACCGGCGGTCTCATGGACACGTTGGCATGCTCTTGACATTTTTGGCAAGCTTTAGCAAACTTGTAGCAATCATCGAACATGGAGGGCCAATAATAGCCCAATTTCTTTATTTCAATTTTCATTTTTGGCCCAGCCTGGTGCGCTCCAGCTGACCCGGCATGACTTCTTGCATTACCTACCCAGCTTCCACCGAAGACAAGCAACGGAGCAAAACTTTCTTTCGGGCATCAGCCATTATTCGGAACAAAGTTTCGCTTGTTATCTCATAAGAGTCTTTGACTCTTAGGAGCTTCATTCTTTGTTCTTTTTCTTTCGGGAGCTGTTGGTGCTGAAACCAATGCAGAAGGTCCTCCAGCCAATCGGGCTGCTCAACTTCTTCGACAGCTGCCACTTCATTTTGTTGTTCATCTGCTAGAACCTCTGTTACACTGGGGACCTGTCGACGGTTAATTACTGCTATATTCAGGCTTGTGTCTGGCGGGATTGCCAAAGAACTGGCCAACTTTGCGAGGGCATCCGCCTGAGCATTCTGTCCTCGGTTGATATGCTTGATTTTGATGAAATAGAATCGTGCCATCAAGCGAAGGGCCAGCTGATAGTAAGGCAGGAGTTCTGGCTTCCGCACATCGAACTATCCCTCCAGCTATTTTATGACTAGCATGGAATCCCTGAATGCTTCCAACATCTTGATCTCCATGGACAGAGCGATCTGCAACCAGATTATGAGGGCTTCATATTCTGCTTCATTGTTAGTGCATGGCTTCTTTATTGAACAAGATGTATATATGACTTCTCCTTCATGAGATTTTAGGACTATGCCTGCCCCCGCTCTGACTCTGGCTGACCAAGTAGCTGAGGTATCAATTCTGGAAGCGCCGTCAAAATATAGCTTCCATAGAGAGGGCTGCACTTGGCCGTCCTCTAGGGTTTCATCTTCAGGAAACTCTAGTTCCAGCGGATAGTCTTCAGGCACTAGATGCTCAGCAAAGAAGTTTGCGATGGCCTAGCCCTTAACGGCCTTTTGCGGTATGTAGAAGATATCAAACTCCATAAGGATCACCACCCATTTGCCCAAGCGGCCTTTGAGTGCCGGTTGGGACATGATATATTTAAGCGGATCTTCCTTAGAGATTAGCTTAACTTCATGCGACAGCATATAGTGTCGAAGCTTCTTGACCGTGAAGACCAGTGCCATGCAGATCTTCTCGTTATAGGTGTACCTCTCCTCAGTTCTGACCATTCTTCGACTGAGGTAGTAGAGGGCTTGTTCTTTCCCTTCTTCATTGTTCTGGGCTAGCATTGCTCCCAGGGAGTTATATGTGACCGCTATGTACAAAACCAGCAGCCGTCCTTTCACCGGTGCGCCTAGCACTAGAGGAGTCTTCAGATAGTCTTTGAGCTTGTCGTAGGTTGTCTGGCAATCTTCGTACCAGTAAAAGGGAACATCTTTCATCATCAGCTTGTGAAAGGGCTGGCATCGCCCCGACAAGTTGAATATAAACTGTCGGATGTAGGCCAGGCGGCCTTGCAGAGATCTCAATTCGGAGAGGTTCCTTGGTGAGGGCAACTCCTGAATTGCTCTGATCTTTGTGGGGTCTATTTTAATCCCCCGGTATCTGACAATGAAACCCAAGAACTTTCCGCTCGATATTCCGAACGCACACTTCATAGGGTTCATCTTCAATTCATACTACCTCAGCCTCTGAAGGATGACTCGGAGGTCCTGCAGATGGTCTTCTTTCTTTCTGGTTTTGACTACCAGGTCATCTATGTAGCACTCGACCTTATGGTAAAGCAGCGCATCAAATATCCTAGTCATCACCCGCTGATAAGTCATGTCGGTGTTCTTCAATCCGAACGGCATCCTCTTGTAATGATAAATGTCTTTGGGAGATCGGAAGGCAGTGTGGACTCGGTCATGTTCCGCGATCCATATTTGGTTGTATCCGGATGACCCATCCATGAATGATAGGGCCTCATGGCCGGTTTTTGCATCTATCATGACCTTTGTTATTGGAACTGAAAAATCATCCTTGAGGCAGGGTTTATTCAGATCTCGGAAGTTAACACATATCCAGATCTGTCCATTCTTCTTCTTTACGGGCACAATGTGAGCTAGCCACATGGTATATTGATTTTCTTCGACGAACCCCACATCAATGAGCTTGTCAACTTCTTTGCAGATTTGAGTGATGAACTCTGGCCTCAAGCATCGCGGCAGTTGCTTCACCGGTTCGGCTTCTTGGTTTATTGCTAGCTCATGTTGTGAGATTGCGGGGCTTAGTCCTGGCATTTCTTTGTAGGTCCAGGCAAAGCAATCTTGATATTCTTGCAGTAGCTGGATGTACACCATCTGTTCTTCAGTAGATAGCTGGGCGCTGAGGAAGGTCGGCCTATGGTCGCCCTCGTCTCCCAAATTAACTTCTATCAGTTCGTTGACTGTGGCATGGCCTCCGTCTTCTATTTCCGGGGGTGCTGGATGAAGGTCGACAAAATCTGGGATATCATCTTCAAGGTCAAGAACCTCGAACTCTTCATTTGATTCTATCTGAGCTTCAGCAGGGACCTCCGCCTCGACAAGAAGCGGCTGTGCAGACTATTCCATCAGCGAATCCATCACCGTTGCAGCTTCAAGGGGTGAGTTAACATCTTCATCCCCTACAAATAGGTTTGCGGTCATGGAAGACTGGTGGTTGTTTACTGCTGGGATGGGGTAGCATTGCAACTTTGTAGCAGAAGGTGAGAAGGCCTCGCCCTCTTGGATTGCCATGTCCTTAGTGGAGGTGGCACTTTTCTTTTTAGCAGCGTACATCTCTTACTTGGCTTCGACAGAAGTCTCCCCGATTGGCACGAGAGATGCTGAAATAATCATTAGCGGAGGCCCCCCGGAGGGAGATGTCCCTGTTTCTTCAACGTCATCGGCTTCACTGCTGCTGGCCGTAACAAATTTGGCTTGAAGGGCCGCCTCTTCTGGATAGACTTGCTCCCAACATCGGCAAGGAGTCGTGGTCTCGTTTCTGAGTCTCTTGGTCGAGCCGGTTCAGCATATATAGCTTCTATTGGGTATTCATCGAAAGTTGCCCCCAACGGGTTGTTTTCAGCAGGATAGAAAGCGGTGATGGTGTCCACCTCATAGCGCCCACTGTAGTAATATTCTTCAAGGGTGACGCCCAACCCTGGATGCTGAGAAACACGTCTGGAGAGGGGAAATATCACCGCCCGTACGGAGAGGCCGAACAAGGTCCATCCCTGACCAAACGAGGCCCAACTCCTCAAAGTGGCAGCCCCCGAGCCCACTTACTATAAAGTCCAAAAACTCACTCGAAACAAGCGCTTCCTAGGCGGCCTTCGAGTTCGGAAGTCCAAGCATCAGTCGATCGGGGAAGCTCCCTCGGAGCCCCCTACTCTTTGCCTCCACCTAGCACTTATCGTTCGGGAGACCACTCCTGATCAAGCGTTGTTCGCTCGGGCTCGCTGATGAAAGCTTATTAATTCGGCCGTTGTGAATCCCTTAATGATAGGAAGCTCAATGGGACAAGGGAAACCAAGAGTTCGTGCGCCGTAAGGAGCCCGTATGAAGGACATAACCCCCCTGGAACTCCTTCGCTTACGGAGATCAATTCGCACAACAGGCCACTATTTAAACAGAACATGTCCCACTGCGACAAGGTAAGCCTAAGCCAGGCAAGAGCTAATAACCCTGAGCAGGAACCACTTCACTTTTTGGTGGAGAGGGATCCCGCGCTCCCACTTTCCTCCCAACTCTCTTCTTTGCACCTGTGCTCTACTACCTGTGCTGACTTAAGCATCGAAGGGTCTTCCCCGTGGATCTATCCCTGGGCACCTCTAACTTTTTCCCTTCTTGCAGTTCATATTTCAAGGATACGTGGTCAACCCCTTCCCCGCTCAGGAGCAGTGCGAGATCGCCCCCTCTTCATCTGGCACCATCTGTGGGAAACGCACAAAGATCCATCATGGTGCGAAGAAGTTCTGGCAGGAGGGCTGCCGGTGACCTGGGAAAAGCCCTGGTGATAGAGGAAGGTGCTCCTTCCCTTCCCACAGAACATTCCCCATCCGACAGCCAAGCCAATGAGCTACCTCCATTAGTAGAGGGGGAACAGCTTCCTAGCGGGAGCACCGACACCCTTCAAACCCTCAACGCGAAATTGGATGTCCTCGTGGATCTCATGAGGGCCCAGGTGGAAGGGAAGAGAAGTCACAGCTCCCCCGGAAGAGCCCCCCACGTGGAGACGCCTCCCAGTAAACTACTGGAGGCCGTTTCACCCTCCGGGGGTAGCGACTCATTCGCAATCCGACAGGAGGACCATCACACGCCCCTCCCTCGAAGCAAGAAGCCTCCTCAACCCCGAGGAGGGAGAAGATCGGAGCACACCGACTATTCTCGGACGCTGAGGCCCCTGAGGAGCATTGGGGTAGCATGCAAGTGAGCCCCCCCAGCCCCTCAGGACAGCGACAATCGGAACTATCTCTCCGACTGCAAGACATCGAGAGGCGTTTCGCAGAGCAAGAGTGCGCTCTCCGCGCCTTGCAGAAGACCTCTCTTGTGGAGGATGAGGAGTGATCCCCGTTCTCCGACTACATCTTGAAGGCAGAGATATCTCCCAGAATCTCACTTCCGACCTTCAAGTCGTACGATGGCCAGGGAGACCCGACCGACCATTACATAGCTTCGACGCCCTGATGACCTTGCATGGGGCGTCCGATGTGGTCAAGTACCGAGCGTTCGTGACCACTCTGGTTCATGGTGCTCAGGCTTGGTTCAGATCCCTCGCCTCTGGTAGCATCCACAACTTCAAGCAATTCAAGTGAAATTCAAGGAAAGTTTCACCGGTAGTGGTCCACCCCGGTCGGTAGCGGGACTACTGGCCCTCAAATAGGAACAGGGGGAGAAATTGTAGGCTTATATTAACATATTTAAATCGGAAGCCTTGCGCATCCCCTGCCTGGATGTTGCCTCTGCCATCACCGCATTGACCGGGGGTACTCGTGACGAAAACCTGCGGCGCGAGCTAGTGCTTCATCCCCCAACCTCCCTTGTCGAGCTAGTGACCTTGGCCCTGCGCCATGCCGAGTGCGAGGAAGTCCTCAGCGCCTGCCGAGGCACAACTAGCTCGGGTCGGGAGGGGGACAAGAAGAGACCGTCCGAGCAAGGGATGGGTCAAGGAAAAAGGCGGAACCAGGACGAAGACCGAAAAGAGCCGTCCCAAAAATACGAGCAGTATACCCCACTTACCGCCCCCATCTACAAGATCTATGAAGACATCAAATGCTCGGGTCTCCTCAACCAACCTGAGCCTATAAAGACAAAGCACCGCAATCGCCGCAAGCACTGCCTGTTCCATAGCAACCACGGGCATCACACCAGCGATTGCCATCAACTCCAAGATGAGATCGAGCGCCTCATCCGCAAGGGACACCTATCCCGATACGTGTCCAGGTCGAAGGAAGACGGAGGCGCCCCTGAAGAAAATGACAACACCCCCTGCAGTGTCCACATCAACGTCATTGCGGGCGGCACGACATCAGGCGGAGATAGCAACCGAGGAAGAAAGCATCACGCCGAGGAGGCGAGCTGAGCCTCGACTGATGCACCCACGGCCTCGCAGGCTAGCGAATCGCAGGCCCTGGTATTCTCTGACCAAGACCTGGAAGGGTTAACCACCCCGCATGACGACGCTCTCATTGTATCGGATACAATAAACCATTGTAATGTAGACATGATCTTAGTTGACAATGGTAGTGCCTGTCACGTCCCGAGCGCGGAAGGAACCCGGAGATGCGTGACGAGTTTATATCGATCATGTTAATCAGAGCGTTAGTGTATTCAACACAAAGACAGAGTGCACAAAAGTAAAGATAACCCAATCCTTTATTCAATCACAACCTCAAAGTACATCTATTACAATCCACTTAATGAAAGTGCTAAGGCTCAATAAAAGAAAAAGTACAATGGTTGACTCAAGAAATTGGAAAGATAAGACTAGTAGACGCTTGGATAGACGGAGTAGCTCTAATCTCTTCACTCTTGACCTTCCCCATCCGATTGAATCTCCTCATTGGACTTACCTAAAAAATAAGGGAAAACACTAGATGAGCGAACGCTCAGTAGGAATTATATCTCAAGAGCTAGCATGCTTTAAGTAAATTACAGGTTACATGAATGCAATAAAGCTATGCATGTTTGCATAAAACAACAAGAGAGAGAGAGTATAACAAGAGGTAATTGAGTAAACTAGCATGTCTTTCAAGAACTTATATCAATGAATGTCAAGATATTCAAGCAAGTATATTCATCATGTCATGTCAGGAAGTGGCTATCATGTTTCAAGCAAGTATATAAATACCCGTTCCGGGTCACGCAAGTCACGTCATGTCAAGTCGAGTATGAGATTGTGGAATGTCTAATCAAGGTAGTCATGCACTTCGGTACAATGCCATACCGTGATCATTACAACTCCCATGGGCACTAGTACTTTCGGGTGCTCCTCCCAGGACCTGATCGGGCCCTATATGCGCAGGCATTGATCATGTATTTTTCGACATCCACTATAGTTATAGCCAATGTGGAATTTCAAGGAATAAGCTTGTATGAACTTTTAAGGTAGATCTTGTGGAATAGCATTTCAAGGATTTGATCATGTGGTATAATGACGATAATAACGGTATAATCACGATTAACGATAAAACTAGGTGGAATCGGCTCCCTAACTCGGGTGCCATGACGATAGGAATAAGCGCCCATATGAACATGGTCGCTCGTTCTTGTACATGATAAGGTAGATAGAATTAGGGTACACAAGTACAGTACACTATTCTTAAAGGATATGAATGGTATGGATTACCCATCCCATTATTTCAAGAATATTCTCATGACATACAAACAGCATGTCGTGATGGTTGTTGTGCCCCTGTGTGGTTTTGATGATGGCTGACACACCATGAGTCACACTGAGGTGTGCTAATTAATTTAGATGACTGTTTGACTGCTTAAATATCTGATTGTTTGCTTGAATAGATAATTCATGAATATGGCTAGATTGGGTTAACGTAGTGGCTAATTGTTCATGCAGTGCGTTGACACAGTTGGAGATTGGGTTGACGCATTGGCTGTCTGTTCGCTAGCCGCGTTGACGCTACAAGGACACTACGTTGACGCAGTAGTTGCTGGTTTACTTGCTGCGTTGACGCAGTGGAACAGCTGGGTTGACGCCATGCTGCTTTGTCTACTTTTTGTTGCTCATTAAGTCTTAAAGTCTGTACAGGGTAGTTCATGCATCACTCTATTTGCCAAGTGTATACATCAGTCAGCATTGCATCTTGTTCATGAAGTCTATACATCCACCGTCTATGTTAAGCTTCAAAGTCTGTTCATCCGATCTTCTCATTTGAGTTGAAGTCCATACATTGGTGGCTAAGTATATACATTTTCTCTTTTACCTACGTTGCTTGAAACGAGGTCTATACACTGCTGGATGTTCATGTCTACACATTGGTGCTTTTCCCAACGTTCTGGCCAAGTCTATACAGCCTCATCTTTACCTTCGTTCCAAGCCAAAGTCTGCACATTGGCCAAGTCTACACATCGGCCTGTGGCCTACTTAGCTGAAGTCTGTACATCATCCGTTGTCTAGAGTTCTTGAAGTCTGTACATCGGACTGTTTCACCAAGTCTGTACATCCGACTGTTCAGCTTGCAACCAAGTCTGTACATCGGACTGCTTCTTTTGAAGTCTATACATTGGCTCGTTCACGTTTGCAAAGTCTGTACATTAGACTGTGGCAAAGTCTATACATCGTGGCCTTGAACTTTCATGTCTGTACACTCCTTATTTCAAAGTCTGTACATTGTTGCCTTGAAGCCGTTCCAAGTCTATACAACGCTCAAGTCTCTACAGCGTGAACAGTGTGTCTTCTTCTCCAACTCTATACATTGCTCGCTCTATCAGCTTTTCATCACAGAGTCTATACACTGGTTTTCACGAGAAGTCTATAAACTGGTCTTCACTTGATGTCTGTACATTGGCTCAAACTTACCAAGTCTGTACACTGCCTTTGGGTTCTGTGCTTTTAGTGCGTTGACGCACTTGGCTGACTGCGTAGACGCAATTGTGCGTCTTTCGCTTTCTGTCTTGTTCACTACGTCGACGCTGACACAAGATGCGTTGACGCATTGGCCAGTTGCCAAGGGCGTGAGCATCTCGCTTGAGGAGCTGAGGTGACGCTGCACGATGGAAGTGTTGATGCCTTGGGTTGATGTTCCCACGAAGTCTGTACACTCAGTTAAACCTTCAAGTCTATACATCATCTGATACTGTTATTCAACTGATTATCTGACAGGTTTAATGGATGAGGCCATCAAGACTTGCACGTGATCCTAGAGGCTGAAATGCTGACACGTGGACCACTGAAGCTTGGGTAGAAATCGAAAAGAGCATAAGCCCTAGCTGCCTGCTGCTGGTATAAATATGGAGTTTCCTCCATCGGCTGAGGGTGATCGAAATGCAGAGAGTGCCTCCATGATATAGAGAATAGAGAAGAAGCAGAAAAGCAGCTGTGCTGTGAGTTCGATCCAGTGAAGAAAAGAAAGAAAAGAAGAGAGCAGAGAAGAAAGTGAGAGTGAGAGCAGAAGAAGGAAAAGAGAGAGATAGTGCTCGTGAGAAGTGAGAAGAAAGGAAGAAGAATAGAAGATGCATCTGAAGATTTGTTCCTGCTGGACCGTGGATCAAATCCAGGCCATCCAGCTCCATTGAGAGCTATCTTTGTGCTTCATCTTTTACAGCTTGTGGTTGCTGTGTTATTTTTATTTCTTATTTTCCCCTTGTTTGTTTTCTGATTTACTGAGTTCTTCCGATCCTCTGGACTAAGGTCGGGTTCCTCGTGGTGGGTCAGGAGAAGAGAGACTTGATCTCCGGTTTGCAAGCAGCAGGGGGGCTGCTTGTGGGTTCCCTCCAGGCTAGGAGGAAGAGAGGCTAGGCCTCTGGTGGATTGCTGGTAGCAGAGTGCTATTGGCTGGTTCACTGGTAGCGGGGCTGCTACTAGTGGGGTTCCCTCTTGGTATAGAGGAAGAGAGACGTGAGTCTCTAGTTTCTAGTGACCATGGGTTGCTAGAGGTTCCCTCCGTGTAGGAGGAAGAGCGGAGGTTGTTCCCCTGGTAAGCTGTGTATCAGCGTCTGTTGGCAAGCTGTGTTGCCCAGCTGTTAGTGAAGCCACACTCGGGTTGAGTGTGGGGTGGATGTAGGTCTGCAAGACCGAACCACCTAAAAACCCCTCTTGCATTGTGATTTGATTGCTTATGGTTTGCTTCCGCTAGATGTTTGCATAGGGGCGCTCCAAGTGTTTGATCACAGGTTCATTAGATGATTTGATCAGATTTTGTTCTAAGTGTTTAATCTGTTGAGTGAGCGATATTCTAATTGAGCGAAAGTTTATATTGAGTGAAAGTTTTTACAGGCTATATTCATTCACCCCCCTCTGAATACTTGCACTGAACCCAACAATTGGTATCAAAGCAGTTCTCTGATTGATCAGATCCAACGATCTGCAGAGGATCCTGTTGTCCCTTGGTGCATTTCTGTTTCTACCCTTTGCTGCATTAATCTAGTTGCCTATTTATTCAATGGGCTCTCCACCGATTTTCAATGGCTCTAACTTTAACTCATGGATTAGCAGTCTTCACAATTATGTGAAAATGATTAATCCAGATCTGTGGAAGTTAATTTCACAAGGTCCCCACAGATTGCCAAAAGAAAAGTCCAAATGGACTAAAAGTCACAAGTCAAATTATGGAGAAAATCAGAAAGCCTTTAACCTGATGAGAGCAGCTACTGACAAGGCTATACATTCTTGTTTTTATGACTGCAGGTCCGCTAAGGACATTCTGGATCAGCTGAAGCTAGCTCAGAGGTAATGAGGACAACTGCATGATGGCTGACGAGAGCAACCATAGCAGTGATCAAGAGGAATTCCAAGATGCTGAAGAGGTAATCATCCCCTTCTCTAGCTTCACTTTAGATGACTGGGTAGATGCCTATGCTGATCTGTTTCACTCCCATGAAAAAATGAGTAAGAGGTATAGAAGACTGAAAAAGAAGTTGGAAAAACTAGGAGGTGAAAATCTTGAAACTCTGAAAACTGAAAATGAAATATTTAGAAGACAGATAACAGAGTTTGATTCTATTAGTTCAGACTTAGATCATTTCAAATCTGAAAAACAATCTCTTATGAAACAAGTTGGTCTACACAAAAAGGAGAGTCAAGAGCTTGTTTGTGAAATTGCTGAACTAAAGGAAAGGTTTAGCTTAGTTGATCAAGCTCACAATAATGATATTGTTCAAAATGAAAAATTGGTGAGAGAATTAGAATGTGTCAACTCTGAATTGGAAAAAATGAAATCTGCAAATGAAATACTCAATAATCAGCTCAAGGAATTGGAACTTAAATCAATAAATCTTGAAAAAGAAAATAGATTGATTTCTGAAAAACTAGAGGCTGATAGAGTAACAAATTCAGAGATTTAGAAAAATCTTGACAAACTTCAATCTGAAAAACAACAGGAAATGTTTCATGAATGTCAGTCTCTCTCAGATGAATGGGTGCTTGATGCTGATCTCCTAGAGCAGAACAGTAAACTGAAAGAGGAAATCAATGAGTTGAAACATCTAAACACCCAGCTGACAGATAGACTAATGACAATGGAAAAAGGCAAGTGTGTGAGTGTGGATAATTCTGATAGGTTGATGAATGCTGAACAAGAAATTGACAGTCTAAAAACCATCAACTTAATATTAAATGGAAATGTCAGTTGCAGTGAACGGAAAATAGCTGGATATGAGCTTACTATCACATCCCTTCAACAAGAAGTTGATGATCTTTATAAGTCTCTATCTGAAGCTGACAATGAAACAAAACTAAAACAGGAAGTTGAAAAAGACAAAAGTCTGAATGATGCCTTGCATCAACAAGTCATTTCCTGTGAAACAGATCTGTCCAAATATGAAGCTAATATTTGTGGCTTGAATTCTGAGATTAAAGATTTGAAAAATTCTCTATCAAAATTTGTCAAAGGAAAGGACAATCTGAATAAGCTTCTTGGAAAGAGTGATAACTTTGAGAGAAAGGGACTGGGCTATAGTCCGACAAATAAAAGGAGTAATGGGAATGAAACATCTACTGTTTTTGTCAAAGCTACCAATCAGAACACAACCTCTGCTCCTTCTGTCTTCCAATTCACTGCGCAAAAATCCACTGTGAAACCCAAAAATGTTGAACAAAGTCAAAAACTGAAAAAGGGTGAAACTTCACAGAAGAAGGATAAAGACACTCCTGTTACTATAAAGAAGGCTACACACAACTCACATGATCTCTCACACACTCATATTAAAAAGGGGTCATGTTATTATTGTGGGAAAAGAGGTCACATAATGGAAGATTGCAGATTGATGTTAAAGGATGAGCATACTAGTGGAACCTTACATTCAAGAAATCTTTCTGATAGAAACCATGCTGCTAGGAAGCATGATGCTTCATGTTATTATTGTGGGAAGCATGGTCATCTCATGAATGAATGTTTTATCATGAAAGAAGATGATAAACTACATGCCAGGTCTTCCATGCACTTTCATGATCCATATGGATCTAAACACAATTCTAATCAGCACATTGTGTGCTTCAACTGCAATAAGCCTGGGCACAAGGCTGCTGAGTGCTGGTTTAGATCTACTTGGGGTAAAAATGGTTTTCACAAAAGAAATTCTTTTGCTTGCTCTCACTGTGGGAAGAATGGTCATACAGTCAAGAACTGTTGGCATGTTCAGAAGAACACTGTTAACCCCTATGGTGTCAAATTCCCTGCAAAATCATTTGCAAGATTTTCATGTTATAACTGTGGGAAGCAAGGTCATAAATCTTCTGAATGTTGACTAGTTAGGAATAAGAACCAAACTGTTCATGCATATAACAGAAAATCTTATGAACATGATCTTATGAACATGTTTATAAACCTTATGCTACTGTTACTATGCATCAAAAAAACCAGAAACCAGTCACGTCATGTAGATATTGTGGGAAGGTTGGTCACTCTATGAAAAATTACTATCTGATGGATCATGGTGACCATATTGCTATGAATTTGCTTAGATCACCTGTCAGGGCTAACGCAGGACCCAAAGCTGCTTGGGTCCCTGCAGGATCAAGATGATCAAATGCCTTGGATTGAGGAATAAAGAGGGGTAAAATAAACCAAGACACCCTAAAAAGGTAAACCCCACTCATGCACTTCTCAGGTAAGTCTCTTGACTTTTCAATGAGTCTGCTTAGATGGCATTATGTATATAGATAGATTTGTTTATTAGTGGTTTAAACATGCATGTTTGCATTTCCATGCAATAGTTGTTGCGTCTGGATATGCTCATTCTGTGACTGCATACATCTAGAATTCATGACTCATGAATGATTTTCAAATGTTTTGAATGCATACCATCAGGGGGAGCTGCACTGCATATCATGCACATTTGACTAGTCTAATACCCTTCAGGGTCTTCATGCCCTACATGAGTAGTTAATGCATCTAATTGCATCTTAGAGTGGCATCATTTAATCATGAAATTTTTCAAAAGAAAAGGGAAGGTAGTGTCTCACTGCATATAGATAGGGGGAGCATGCTTAAACCGTTCAGTTGTGTTTTTATCTGAACTCTTCCTATCCACCTACTTGATTCATCTTGTCAATTCTATAGTGTCAGTGATTCCATCACGAAAGTGGTATCAAAAGATCTTTCTTGACTGCTTCTGAAGTTGTTCAAAATCTGAATTCATAATTTATAGGCATCTGTCTGTCTCTCCTAAATCTGCTGAAGGAGAGCTTCACTTCTATTCAGTCATCCTTGAACTTCTATGCTCAAGAGCAGCTCCTTTGCTACAATTTTTCAAAATCCATGCTGTCTGTTGAATATTCTCACTTGAGTTACTAAGCTGAGATATGAAGTAAATCTTCAGCCTGAATACTACTTTATAAAAGTTAAAACATCTTCAATGAGGAACCTTCCATTATACATGCTTAAGAACATTTGTTAACTGGAACTGGTTTAAGTCTTATGTACTCCAGTTTGGACACAAGGAACTTGGAAATATCTGATTCAATCTCTTAATAAACTTTAACTGTCTGCTTCATGTAAATTCATGTAAGAGCTTCTGACATCTGAAAAGTTGATATCCTTGTCTATGTTGACTGAGATATATAGTGTATGTGATTTCTCTTAAACACTTAACTTGTTCTGAATCATGGACAGAGCAATAACTGTGGTTACTGAGAAACCTGTCCAAAGGATTGTGTCATGAAGTACCATGGTTAACTCTGCTTAAAGAGATGATTGAAAATACTGTGAAAATTTGGCAGAGTAATGGCATTGCTGTATTGAGTAACTGGGGACTCTGGCCTCTAATCAAGGTGTATCCTCATGCCAAAGATACTTCCAATGCTACCTCTCTTCTCCAAAATGGGAGAAGCAATACGGTTGTCACACTGAAAAACTGGGGTTTCGGGCCTCTGATCAAGGTGTCTCCCCATGTCAAAAGGTGTTGATAAACCAAAATTGTTCTTTTAAAAAGAAAATTATGAACAAGTGTACATCAAATTCTGAAAGAACAATGTAAAATCCTGTTGCATTCTCTTATGTATCTCCTAAAACTGTCATGGAAAGTAAACTAAGTAAGATGGAAGTTGGTTGAACTAGAATTTTATATGAGCTTGTAGTTCCTTTTTATTAAGAGCTGGTTCATATATGAGTACAATTCTTTTTGAAAAACTTGTTTACATCATTCTTAAACCATATCTGAAAATCAAGGTTTCATAAGCTTTTATAATGGAGGACTCTAGAACTTAAAAATTCTGTTCTATGAAGTTAGTATCTTGCTGAAAAGTTCAATATCTCAATTTTCACTAACTGTTGAATCTGCTCATCCTATGGCTCTTTATCACTGTGTTTTGATTCAGTGGTATTAGCCTGGTTGTCATTTTTTGAGAAGCACTTCTCTCAGTTTACCATGTGTACTTGTAGTTTTTTGGATAACCAGAGTTCATCCTTGTGGATCTCTCTTGCATCATAGATCATAAGGGCAAGATTCTCTGGTCTGGTTGAGAGACTATTTGCATAAGGGGACAATGTGCTAGATTGTCTGATCATGTTGTTTGTCTGCATTAGCTCCATATCTTCTGCCATGTCAAAGGGGGAGTATTTGTTGCATATGCATCACTGCATAAGTTGTTTAACAAAGGGGGAGAATTGATTTAATTGCTTCTGATATTGTGTTATCCTCATCTGCTGAACTATGTTGAGTGTCTCATATGACATCTCTGGATTATTCGTTTTGCTAAAGTAAAAGGGGCAGATTAGTCAAAAGGGGGAGCTTTTAATTCACTCTTTTTATACAGTCTTATTCTTTCCTCTTCAACTCATGTCTTTTTGCTGAAGGCAAAGGGGGAGAATAATCTAATCTGAGTCAGTGTAACTCATAGTGTTGCCATCATCAAAAAGGGGGAGATTGTTGTGCCCCTGTGTGGTTTTGATGATGGCTGACACACCATGAGTCACACTGAGGTGTGCTAATTAATTTAGATGACTGTTTGACTGCTTAAATATCTGATTGTTTGCTTGAATAGCTAATTCATGAATATGGCTAGATTGGGTTAACGTAGTGGCTAATTGTTCATGCAGTGCGTTGACGTAGTTAGAGATTGGGTTGACGCATTGGCTGTCTGTTCACTAGCTGCGTTGACGATACAAGGACACTGCGTTGACGCAGTAGTTGCTGGTTTACTTGCTGCGTTGACGCAGTGGAACAGCTGGGTTGACGCCATGCTGCTTTGTCTACTTTTGTTGCTCATTAAGTCTTAAAGTCTGTACAGGGTAGTTCATGCATCACTCTAACTGCCAAGTGTATACATCAGTCATCATTGCATCTTGTTCATGAAGTCTATACATCCACCGTCTATGTTAAGCTTCAAAGTCTGTTCATCCGATCTTCTCATTTGAGTTGAAGTCCATACATTGGTGGCTAAGTATATACTTTGTCTCTTTTACCTACGTTGCTTGAAACGAAGTCTATACACTGCTGGATGTTCATGTCTGCACATTGGTGCTTTTCCCAACGTTCTGGCCAAGTCTATACAGCCTCATCTTTACCTTCGTTCCAAGCCATAGTCTGCACATTGGCCAAGTCTACACATCGGCCTGTGGCCTACTTAGCTGAAGTCTGTACAGCGTCCGTTGTCTAGAGTTCTTGAATTCTGTACATCGGACTATTTCACCAAGTCTGTACATCCGACTGTTCAGCTTGCAACCAAGTTTGTACATCAGACTGCTTCTTTTGAAGTCTATACATTGGCTCGTTCACGTTTGCAAAGTCTGTACATTAGACTGTGGCAAAGTCTATACATCGTGGCCTTGAACTTTCACGTCTGTACACTCCTTATTTCAAAGTCTGTACATTGTTGCCTTGAAGCCGTTCCAAGTCTATACAACGCTCAAGTCTCTACAGCGTGAACAGTGCGTCTTCTTCTCCAACTCTATACATCGCTCGCTCTATCAGCTTTTCATCACAAAGTCTGTACACTGGTTTTCACGAGAAGTCTATAAACTGGTCTTCACTTGATGTCTATACATTGGCTCAGACTTACCAAGTCTGTACACTGCCTTTGGGTTATGTGCTTTTAGTGCGTTGACACACTTGGCTGACTGCGTAGACGCAATTGTGCGTCTTTCACTTTCTGTCTTGTTTACTGCGTCGACGCTGACACATGATGCGTTGACGCATTGGCCAGTTGCCAAGGGCGTGAGCATCTCGCTTGAGGAGCTGAGGCGACGCTGCACGATGGAAGCGTTGACGCCTTGGGTTGATGTTCCCACGAAGTCTATACACTCAGTTAAACCTTCAAGTCCATACATCATCTAATACTGTTATTCAACTGATTATCTGACAGGTTTAATGGATTAGGCCATCAAGACTTGCACGTGATCCTAGAGGCTGAAATGCTGACACGTGGACCACTAAAGCTTGGGCAGAAATCGAAAAGAGCATAAGCCCTAGCTGCCTGCTGCTGGTATAAATATGGAGTTTCCTCCATCAGCTGAGGATGATCAAAATGCAGAGAGTGCCTCCACGATATAGAGAATAGAGAAGAAGCAGAAAAGCAGCTGCGCTGTGAGTTCGATCCAGTGAAGAAAAGAAAGAAAAGAAGAGAGCAGAGAAGAAAGTGAGAGTGAGAGGAGAAGAAGGAAAAGAGAGAAATAGTGCTCGTGAGAAGTGAGAAGAAAGGAAGAAGAATAGAAGCTGCGTCTGAAGATTTGTTCCTGCTGGACTGTGGATCAAATCCAGGCCAGCCAGCTCCATTGAGAGCTATCTTTGTGCTTCGTCTTTTACAGCTTGTGGTTGCTGTGTTATTTTTATTTCTTGTTTTCCCCTTGTTTGTTTTCTGATTTACTGAGTTCTTCCGATCCTCTGGACTGAGGTCAGGTTCCTCCTGGTGGGTCAGGAGAAGGGAGATCTGATCTCCGGTTTGCAAGCAGCAGGGGGGATGCTTGTGGGTTCCCTCCGGGCTAGGAGGAAGAGAGGCTAGGCCTCTGGTGGATTGCTGGTAGCAGAGTGCTACTGGCTGGTTCACTGGTAGCGGGGCTGCTACTAGTGGGGTTCCCTCTTGGTATAGAGGAAGAGAGATGTGAGTCTCTGGTTTCTAGTGACCGTGGGTTGCTAGAGGTTCCCTCCGTGTAGGAGGAAGAGGGGAGGTTGTTCCCCTGGGTAAGCTGTGTATCAGCATCTGTTGGTAAGCTATGTTGCCCAGCTGTTAGTGAAGCCACACTCGGGTTGAGTGTGGGGTGGATGTAGGTCTGCAGGACCGAACCACCTAAAAACCCCTCTTGCATTGTGGTTTGATTGCTTATGGTTTGCTTCCGCTAGATGTTTGCATAGGGGCGCTCCAAGTGTTTGATCACAAGTTCATTAGATGATTTGATCAGATTTTGTTCTAAGTGTTTATAATGTTGAGTGAGCGATATTCTAATTGAGCGAAAGTTTATATTGAGTGAAAGTTTTTACAGGCTATATTCATTCACCCCCCCTCTGAATACTTGCACCGAACCCAACAAGGGTCGGTACACCATGTTTCTTTAGAGTGACATGGCGATTAAGTAGTGTCATGGGTTTTAATGGTACAACCAGCTCGGCTGCCTTGAGGGAATCCAAGGCTAGCGGAGGCTTACGGAGGTCTCTATGATAAAGTCACCGGTCCAAAAGAACGGAATGTCCCATGGAGAGTTCATCTATGACCGAGAAATAGTGTGTAACCGATAAAACATCGTGAAACATGGGACTATATTCACGGAATGGAATATAGTGCCTATATAAATATATATATATATTTATATTTAGAAAAACCACGAAAACATGACTGTTAGAAAATTGACGTCTGGTACTGAGTCTTTATTTTTATAATTGACGCCTTTGTTTGGGTCGTCATTTCAATAATTGACGACTCTTCATTCAGTCGTTTAATCCATATTTTTGTTGCTAAAAATTTCTAAATTTCAGTCGTTCAGGTAAATGGCGACTTATCTAAAGTCTTCAATTTTTTAAAACGCGCCCTAGTCAGGGGCATCATACATCAAAAACAAGGCAGGTTTCACGTCGTCAATTCCAATATCCAGGAAGGTTAATATATATCAAAATTTCAAGGCTTGTCACTAAGTCGCGCCCATGGTTGCGGGCATCCATTTAAATGACGTCTTGATCTGGGTCGCTAATTCTTTGTCTTGTGATTTGCACCGGAGAGGTACAATCACAGGCACAAGGTTCATGAAGTTGGTCTGATCAAGAAACAAATGACATGTACAGGTAGAGAAAAATATCAGGAATTTATGGACATGATCATGCATTAGTTTACATATATAGGTTCACAGTTATTAAATTTTGAACATGGTGTATTTATTAAATAACTAGAAAATTGACGACTGTTACTCGGTCGTTAGTTTAAAATGACGCCCTGATGTGGGTCGTCAATTCCATTTATATAGTAAACGAACAAACTTCATTCTGGAAACGAAATCTGTAACTATTGAATTCATCTGCAAACCTATATGCATGCATTAACTTGTTAAATATTGATTTTTTCCTAAATCATGAGAAAACCTACCTTGGTGATATGATTCTGGTTGACAGAACGTGAAGATAAAGGATGTATGTCTCTTTAGAACGATACTCTGTTTTCAACAGAGTGCCTTCTCGTTGCACCCAGACCACGGAGGAAGATAATAAGAGCAACTGCTCTTGATCCCACCGTGAAGTAGAGAAAGCAATGGCTTTTTCCTCCACAAACTCAACCAGGAAGGATAAGAATACGATGAAGAAGATCCTTGGAACGATGATCAACAGAGCAAGGAAGAAGGTTTCAGATGAAGAACTGTTCGTCCGAAGAAAGTAGCAGTAGCTCCTTCTCGTTGCAAACAACCTGCAGAAGAAGGATGAAGAACCTGGTGAAGAACTGTTATGTTCTTCACGTAGCAGCACAGCAATCGGCAGGAAGAAGAAGAACTTCACGGTAGAAGAGCAGGAGGACATCTTTGGCAAATAGTATTAACGTGGTTTCGGCGGAAAGGAGATGGGTATTTATAGGAGAAGAATCCTAATAGGTCCCAAGAATTGTATTAGGATTAGTACTTCCCTCTTTAGAATCCAATTATACTTTAACTCTTCCTAGTATTCATCCTTTCCTTAACCTAAACTTGCCCAGTTATCTTCTTAGTTCGAACCTAACACAAACGGGTCCTTTTGTAATTGACGCCTTAGGCTGGGGCGTTTATTTGAAATTGACGCCCACACGTGAAGTCTTCAATTCTTTCTCTTTAATTCTTTCTGGATTTTTATCTTTTTTTCTGGAAGTGATCTAGATGGGAAATTTTAAGAGTATTAATTTTCCATTTTTCTCTATTTTTTCATATAATTATTTTTCAAAATTCTTTAGTCAAAAAAAATGGCACTATTCATTAAGTTGAATTGACGACTTACTCAAAGTCACTTCTTATGGAATTGACGCTCGTAGATGTGGGCGTCAATTCTTTTTTGACTTTTCTATGTGACCTCCAAAAGACTTATATCGTGTATATACTCCTATTCTTTTATAATATCCTTAACTATATACTTTATTTGACCTTTACTAATTTAGAAATAACGACTTATATTAAGTTATTTTTCACGTTATATACGCCTATAAAAAGGCTAAAATTGTATATATGTCCATTCTTTTATCCTTTTTATATCTTTAATGTATTTAAATCTTATATATATATCCTTCCCCCTTCTAATAAAGTTATAATATAGTAAATGTGGAATATTAAAATATCTAAATTAGTAATAAAATATAAATTGACATTTTCTTCAAGATTTAATGATTCTTAAGTCAATTAAAATTATCTTGTGCATCTAATGGCTACTTAAAATAACATGTTATTCTTAAATATATTATAATATAATGGTAAGGTCTATGAGTCCATTTTGTAAGACTTTTCAGAATGTAAGGGAGTTATGTACAAGGTCTAAGCCTCGTTTAATTCTTATATATTTATATATTTTAATTTTATTTGGACTTTCTAGTCCTTTAATTTACTAGGGTTGCTACACCCTCCCCACTTAAAGAATTTGGTCCCCAAATTCAATCACATATAAACGTGGAGAGTGTAGAGTACATACCTGTTAGAATAAGTCTGGGAATCGTTTCCTCATAGACTCCTCAGTCTCCCATATGGCTTCGTGTTCTGAACATTTACTCCATTGCACCTTAACCATGAGAATAACTTTATTCCTTAATGTTCGCACCTCGCGATCGAGCATCTTCATGGGCTTTTGGTCATATGTGAGATCCCTTTGAATCACCAGGTCTCCATGATCAATGATATGTGACGGATCATGCACATATTTCTTCAACATTGATATGTGGAATACATTATGAACTTCGGACATTTGAGGAGGTAACGCGACGTGGTAAGCAACCTCGCCAACTCTTTCTAGTATCTCAAAAGGTCCGATAAACCTTGGTATAAGTTTGCCCTTAACACCAAATCTCCTTATTCCACGTCCAAGTGATATCTTGAGAAATACGTGATCTCCCACTTGGAATTCAAGATTTCTTCTTCGTGTATCAGCATAAGCCTTCTGTCTAGACTGAGCAACTTGAAGTCTTTCTCTAATCAACTGAATCTTTTCAGTGGTATCCCTTACCATGTCTGGACCTAATAATTATTTTTCGCCAACTTCGTCCCAGCACAAAGGCGATCGACAACTCCTTCCGTATAACGCTTTGAAAGGTGCCATTTGTATACTTGCCTGGTAGCTGTTGTTGTATGCAAATTCAACCAAAGGCAAGTGATCATGCCAGTTTCCACCAAAATCAATGATGCAAGCTCTGAGCATATCTTCAACTACCTGATTAGTTCTCTCGGTCTGACCATCCATTTGAGGATGAAAAGCTGTACTAAAGTTAAGTCTCGTCCCTAGCGAATGTTGTAGACCCTTCCAAAAGTGAGAAGTAAAACGGGGGTCTCTGTTAGACACGATTGAGACAGGTACTCCATGTAACCTGACTATCTCCTTAAGGTACAATGCAGCAAGAACATCAACTGACCATCGGCTCTTGATTGGCAAGAAATATGCCGACTTGGTTAATCGGTCTATGATAACCCATATTCCATCATGTCCTCCTTTTGATTTAGACAGACCCATAATGAAGTCCATACCGATATCCTCCCACTTCCATTTGAGAATATCAAGAGGATGTAGCTTTCCTGCAGGCTTTTGATGTTCTGCCTTGACTTGTTGACACGTAATACAATGAGACACAAAGTCTGCTACTTCTCTTTTCATATTGGACCACCAGAAGGTCCTTTTCAAATCATTGTACATTTTGGTAGACCTTGGATGAATCGTGTACCTCGATCTGTGAGCTTCATCTAAGATTTTCTTCTTTAGCTCTGGACAATTCGGTATACATGTTCTATACCTGAACATCACTCTTACATCCGAGGCTATCTGGAAATTAGTTTGTTCTTCTATTTTGTCTTTGATTTCCACTAGTACTGGGTAACTATCTTGAAGTCCTTGTATTTCGAATAGCAAGTCTGATTGTATGCTCATATGGGATAATGTGACACACCTACTGTCCTTGTCCATGCTTATATTAAGCTTAGAGAATTGTTCTAGCAACTTCCACTCATGAATCATACAATTGGCTAATAGTGCTCTCGGCTTTCGACTAAGGGCATCGGCTACAGGATTACCCTTTCCAGGATGATATTGTATAGTGAAGTCGAAGTCCTTGAGATATTCTAGCCAACGTCTTTGCCTTATATTTAATTCCTTCTGAGAGAAGAGATACGTAAGACTTTTATGGTCAGAGTATACAATAAACTACACTCCGTATAGATAATATCTCCATATCTTCAGTGCAAACACTACCGCAGCCAATTCTAAGTCATGGACTGGGTAGTTCTCCTCGTGCTTCTTCAATTGGCGAGAAGAGTAGGCTATAACTTTCCCTTGTTGCATTAAAACACATCCGAGGCCAATGCCAGATGCATCGGTGTATACTTGAAATTTTTCTCCATCAACTAGTAGAGCTAAGACCGGGGCAGTAGTTAGGTGATCTTTGAGAGCTTGGAAGCTTCTTTCACATTCCTCACTCCATTCATAATGGATCTTCTTGCGAGTTAGCCTAGTGAGTGGTACGGCTATCTTGGAGAAATCCTTAATAAATCACCGATAATAACCTGCAAGACCTACGAAACTTCGGATCTCGCTAGCATTGGTCGGTCTTTCCCAATTCCTGACAGCTTCAACCTTTGATGGATCTACGGATAAACCGTCCTTTGATATAACATGCCCCAAGAAAGATACTTCTTCTAACCAGAATTCACATTTACTGAGCTTTGCATATAACTGATTCATCCTCAATATCCGTAATGCAATCCTCAAATGCTCCTCGTGTTCTTCCTTGGTCTTTGAATAGATCAGTATATCATCAATGAAAACCACTATGAATTGATCTAGATGAGGCCTGAATACACTATTCATCAACTACATAAAGGTAGCAGGGGCATTTGTTAGTCCAAAAGGCATAACAACAAATTCATAGTGCCCATACATGCTTCTGAACGCGGTCTTATAAATGTCCTCATCCTTGATCCTTAGTTGGTGATATCCCGACCTGAGATCAATCTTCGAAAAATACTTGGATCCAGATATTTGATCAAATAACTCATCGATTCTCGGTAGTGGATACTTGTTCTTGATAGTGAGATGATTCAACTGTCGATAGTTGATGCATAACCTCATGGATCCATCTTTCTTCTTTACAAATAGCACAGGTGCTTCTCACGGGGAAGTGCTTGGTCTAATAAATCCTTTCTTGAGAAGTTCCATCAATTGTTCCTTTAACTGCTTGAGTTCAGCGGGAGACATCCTATATGGTGCCTTAGAAACTGGACCAGCACCAGGGATCAAGTCGATGGTGAAGGCCACTTCTCTTTGTGGGGGTAATCCAGGCAAATCTTCCGAAAACACATCCGGAAATTCTTGCACAACTGGGATGTCTTCTAGCTTAGTCTCCTTAGTCTCCTTAATGGTGACAAACGCAAGGAAAGATACACATCCTTTCCTTATTAGCTTGCTAGCTCGAAGAGCTGAAATAAGAGATGACTTGCTCCGGCTCTTGGGACAAGTATATGCTAATTCCGGGAATTCCTTGAATGTAACCTTGCTATTTCGGCAATCCACAGTTGCCTGATACATGGATAACCAATCTGCTCCTAATATGACATCATATTCCTTTAAATCTAGGCATATTAGGTTGATAGGAAAATTTCTTGATGTGAAACGGGCTTGAGGGTCTTCTTCCTTCTGGTCAAGGTCACGCTATAGCCTCCTAGCGCGTTCTTGAAGAACGCGCTATATCGTCCTAGCGCGTTCTCAGGCTGTAGCAGAACGACGAACTTCGGTTTTGGGACGCCCGTGGATGTCTTCGGGGGAGTGATTTACAGGGGGGAACACATTGTAGGGTGGGTAATACACGAGGGGTTTTAAACAAACACATGAGGGGTTCTAAACATAGATTAAACTAACCTAATACTAGCTAGGATAACTTGGTGAAGGTGGAAGCGGGGGTGGGCGACGAGGGAGAAAGGGGCATGGCAGGGCGAGCTAGGATTAGTAGGGTGTTGGCTGGGGCATCACACCCGATCCCATCGCAGGACCGGTGCAACCAAACTCTGTCTTGATCATAGCCACGTCGTTGGCGGTGGTGGAGGACGTCGATCGTCGATGGAGGAAGAACGGAGCCCGGATGGGGCCTCACACCCGGCCTCTTCTCAAAGCCGATGCACCCGGAGCTTCGAACGGCCTCCGTGAAGGGGAAAAGGGAGGATTAGAAGAAGAACATGGGCATCCCACCCGTAGAGGGGAGGAGGGAGGGATTCCAAAGATTGGGGGGGGGAAGATAAGAGATATAGCCATGCTATACTCACTCATTTTCTCAAATCATTTCTATTCCATTACTTAATCAAACGAGATGGAGTACATATATAGGGGGAAGGGGAAGCCTAAACGACACTAAAACATCAATTACAACAGTGGGAAACAGCGAACATTGAAGTCATTGGGAGTTCCAAGGGCTCGGTAGTTGGGGCGTCTGCAGTTGACTGTCTGCCTGAGAACGCGCTAGGGAAACCTAGCGCCTTCTTCAGGTCGCGCTATCCAAAGGTAGCGCGTTAATCTCCAGCCCAGCAGCTTCGTCGACCGGCTTTGGCGGTAGCTAGCTTGATTTCCATCAAACCCCTTCACTTTGGAAGGTTCGTCCTCGAACCTAGTAGCTCAAGATCCCAGTCTGTGAGAACAGGCTGGTTCCCTAAGCTCTGATACCATTTGATGTGAAACGGGCTTGAGGGTCTTCTTCCTTCTGGTCAAGGTCACGCTATAGCCTCCTAGCGCGCTCTTGAAGAACGCGCTATATCGTCCTAGCGCGTTCTCAGGCTGTAGCAGAATGACGAACTTCGGTTTTGGGACGCCCGTGGATATCTTCGGGGGAGTGATTTACAGGGGGGAACACATTATAGGGTGGGTAATACACGAGGGGTTTTAAACAAACACATGAGGGGTTCTAAACATAGATTAAACTAACCTAATACTAGCTAGGATAACTTGGTGAAGGTGGAAGCGGGGGTGGGCGACGAGGGAGAAAGGGGCGTGGCAGGGCGTGCTAGGACCATGAGGGGGCTTGGTTGGGGCCTCTCACCCGATCCCATCGCAGGACCGGTGCAATCGAGCTTCCTCTTGACCATAGCAGCATCGTTGGCGATGGTGGAGGGCGGCGTTCGTCGGTGGAGGAAGAACGAAGCCCCAGATGGGGCCTCACACCCGATCCCATCGCAGGACCGGTGCATCCAGATCTTCGGTCGTCCTCCAGAGAAGGTGAATGATAGAAGATCAGGAGAAGAGCATGGGCATCGCACCTAGAGAGGGGAGGAGGGAGGGGATTCCAAAGATTGGGGGTGAGATAGCCATGCTATACTCAAACTCTTTCAAACATTCATTTTTTTTCTATTGCTTAATCAAACAAGATGGGGTACATATATAGGGGGAAGGGGAAGACAAAACGACACTAGAACATTGATTACATCCATGGAAAACAGTGGACATTGAAGACATTCGGAGTTCCAAACGTCGGGAAGTTGGACCGTCTGCAGTCGAGCTTCTGGCTGAGATCGCGCTTGGAACACCTAGCGCCTTCTTCAGGTCGCGCTACCCAAAGGTTGCGCGTTCATCAACGGCCCAGCAGCTTCCATGATCAGCTTTGGCCTGGCAGCTCGCTTTGATTTCCATCAAACCCCTTCACTTTGGAAGGTTCGTCCTCGAGCCTAGTAGCTCAAGATCCCAGTCTGTGAGAACAGGCTGGTTCCCTAAGCTCTGATACCATTTGATGTGAAACGGGCTTGAGGATCTTCTTCCTTCTGATCAAGGTCACGCTATAGCCTTCTAGCGCGTTCTTGAAGAACGCGCTATATCATCCTAGCGCGTTCTCAGGTAGCAGCAGAACGACAATCTTCAGCTTTGGGACGCCCGTGGATGTCTTCGGGGGAGTGAATTACAGGGGGGAAACACATTGTAGGGTGGGTAATACACTAGGGATCTTAAACAAACACATGAGGGGTCCTAAACATAGATTAAACTAACCTAATACTAGGTAGGATAACTTGGTGAAGGTGGAAGCGGGGGTGGGCGACGAGGGAGAAAGGGGCGTGGCAGGGCGTGCTAGGACCATGAGGGGGCTTGGCTGGGGCCTCTCACCCGATCCCATCGCAGGACCGGTGCAACCGAGCTTCCTCTTGACCATAGCAGCGTCGTTGGCGATGGTGGAGGGCGGCGTTCGTCGGTGGAGGAAGAACGAAGCCCTGGATGGGGCCTCACACCCGATCCCATCGCAGGACCGGTGCATCTAGAACCTCGGTCGTCCTCCAGAGAAGGTGAAAGGTAGAGGATCAGAAGAAGAGCATGGGCATCGCACCCATAGAGGGGAGGAGGGAGGGGATTCCAAAGATTGGGGGTGAGATAGCCATGCTATACTCAAACTCTTTCAAACCTTCATTTTTTTCTCTCTATTGCTTAATCAAACAAGATGGGGTACATATATAGGGGGAAGGGGAAGACAAAACGACACTAAAACATTAATTACACTCATGGAAAATGGTGCACATTGAAGACTTTGGGAGTTCCAAGCGCCGGATAGTTGGACCGTCAGCAACTGCATTCTGTCTGAGATCGCGCTAGGGGAACCTAGCGCCTTCTTCAGGTCGCGCTACCCGAAGGTAGCGCGTTCATCAACGACCCAACAGCTTCCATGATCAGCTTTGGCCTGGCAGCACGCTTTGATTTCCATCATTTCTACCCTTTACCAAGACTTCACAATTCTGATAATGATGAGTAATATCGGTTTCGTTTCCGAGAGGAGTAGATAAAACTATTTTTATCCATTCCGGTTCCATGGGTAATGGATCAGCAAACCTCTTGGAAATAAAAGAATGTGATGCACCCGTATCAAATAAGACATGTGCAGACTTGGAACAAACTTTCAGTGTACCTTCTACCAGTCCGCCTTCGTCTTGTTCCACCACCTTAATAGCTTGGAGACGCGCATTCTTTGTCACCGGGCGCTTTCCATCACCGGCTTGATCATTGAGTAGGGGACAGTCGGGAATCTGATGATCACGGCTCCCACAACGGAGACACGCTCCAAGTTTCCTCCAACATTCTTCGACCTTATGTCCGGCCTTGTCACAGTGTCGACACACCACTTTAGAAGGTGTGGTGGTGATGGAGAATGGCTTGTTAATCTTTTTGATTTTCTTCTCCTGAGAAGACTCTCCTCCATTACTTGGCCTTTTCTTGTTGAAATTAGGTTTGAAAGTGCCGGAACTAGTAACATACTCCTTCGTGTCTCTCCCACGGATCCCATCAGATAGTTCCGTGGCATCCTCTAGTAGATGGGCTCGTCGTACCATCTCCGAATAGACTTGTATATCCATCGGGGCCAGCTGTGTGATATATTGGGGTCTGAGCCCATTTAGGAATCTCCTAGCTTTCATCTTCTCGGTACTAATTAGATGTTTAGCATATCGAGACAACCAGGAAAATTGTGCCTCATACTCAGCCACCGACAAAGATCGTTGTTTAAGTGTGGCGAACTCGGCGGCCTTCTTCTCCTGGACTCGGTCCGAAAAATATTTATTGTTGATATGTTCAACAAACTCCTCCCAAGTAACTTGTCCTTGATCTAATGTGGCTTCTACCGACTCCCACCAACAGCGGGCGTCCCTTTCCAATTGAAACGTTGCTAACAAGACCTTCTCTTGGTCTGTGCATTGCCTAACCCGAAAGATACGTTCGGTCTACCAGATCCAGTGCTCGGCCTCATCCAGATCAGTGGATCCCATGAACTTAGGAGGGTTCATGTTCTTGAAGCTTTGGTGGATATTTCCTGCCCCACGATGTGCACCTCCTTGTGCCACTTGTTGAAGGGCCTGGGTCATGCCTTGCAGAGTGCGTTGCATGTCACGCCCTGAGCGCGGAAGGTACCCCGAGACGCGTGACGAGTTTATATCAATCATGTCAATCAGAGTGGTCGTGTATTCGACACAAAGACAGAGATGCGCAAAGTAGCAAGATAACCCAATCCTTTCTTTCATAATGGATAGACTATTACAAATCTAATACTCTGTTTAATAAAAAGGAAAAGAATACGTATTTGACTCAAGAAACTATAGAAAAGACTAGATGACACTTGAGCAGCTCTATCACTTTCACTCTTGACCATTCCCATCCGATTGACTTCCATCGTCGTCGGACTTACCTGAAAAGTAAAAAGGGACAAACGGAATGAGCGAAGGCTCAGTAGGAAATTATATCTCAAGTACTAGCAAGGGGTTTAAGTAATTACATCTTTCATGAATGCAATAAAGCTATGCATGCTCGCATAAAATGACAAGATAGAGAGAATGTAATATCAAGGAAATAAGATGAACTAATCACGAACTTTCAACAAGATAACAAGTTTATTCAAGATATTCAAGCAAGTACGTTTAACAAGTCATGTCAAGAACTTTGGCTATCATGTATCAAGCAAGTAAATTACCCTTTTTCGGGCCACGCATTTCATGTCAAGTCAAGTACGATTCAAGTACAAGATGTGTGTGGAATGTCCAATCAAGCAAGTCAAGTACTCAGTATAATGCCAGATACCTTATCATTTTAACTCCCATGGGCACAAGTACTTTCGGGTGCTCCTCCCAGGACCAGATCGGGCCCTATATGCGCAGGCATTTATCATGTGTTTTGACATCCACTCTTGTTTATAGCCAACATAGAATTTCAATAATCAAGCTTGTAGACACGTATGACAACTTTGACAGAATAGAGTCCAAAAATATGACAAGGACATAGAATGGCGATAATAACGGTGTAATCACGATATCGATAAAACTAGGTAGACTATGGTTCCCTTAACTTGGGTACCATGACAAATCAATATGGACATTCTTTATATAGAATTGATGTCCACATGAACAATATATCAAAGGTAAGATACCCTCATTCTTATCATAGAATTGAGGTTTATAAGAATGACATGATATGGCATGATATCATCATCCCATTAAGAATTTCTTATGATATACTCTTTGTATAATCATAAGGGCCGGTATCCCATGTTTCTTTAGAGTGACATGGCATCAATGGTGTAATGGATTTTTAGGGTAAAACCAGCTCAGTCGACCTTGAGGGAATCCAAGGTACGAGGAGTCTTACGGAGGTCTCTATGACTAACTCGCTAGTCCAAAGGAACGGAATGTCCAATGGAGAGCTTGTATGTCAATGAGAGTTGAGAGTGATCGATAAAACAACGTGAAAAGTGGGACTATACTCACGGAGTGGAGAATAGTGCCGATATATACGTATATGTATAATATGAAACCATCGGTTAACAGAATCAGGATAAAAAATCAGTTTACAGAAAATAACGACTTAGGTTAAGTCGTTTCTCAAGTAATTAACGCCTAACATAAGGGCGTTTACACATGTTTCCATTTTGCACAATTTTCATTAATTCAGTAATTTATCTAAAATGTGCCCTGGTCAGAGTCGTTTATTCAAGATCTGACGACTATACAGAAGGCGTCTTCTTATTTACATATTTGACAGAATATAAATAATTTTCAGGAATTATCAAAAACGCGCCCTGGGCAGGGGCGTTACTATTTAATTCTATTTTTCAGAATATATAAATTTTAGGATTTTAACCGATACACGCCCTAGGAAGGGGCGTTATATTTCAGATTCACGCCCTGTTCTGGGGCGTTAACATATGGAAAACGACTTTGTCCAAGTCGTTAATTCAAGTTTCTTCGGAAATTTTAAGGACAGTAATAATTCCAGGATAACAGAGGAACGAATATAATATCATGACAGTAAAGTTAGCAAGTTGAAGATAGAGGATCATGCATTATTTTATAATCATGATTTCATAGATAATCAGTTCTTAAGATGGGTGATTAACGGTTTAAAGAAATTAACGCTTGAGTACAGGGCGTTAAATATGGAATTAACGACCTGGGAAGGGTCGTTTCATGTGAATTAGCGCCCTTGACAGGGGCGTCTCTTTCAAAATATTGCAGAAAACGCATGGAAACTATAATAACCGTATGCATGACATGCTTATATATATATATATCTTGCATTAATTTCATTTGGGCTACAGTAACGTGAGAAAACCTACCTTAAGAGTTGATTTGGATAAGACCGGGTGAAGGGCTTTGATGAGAAGAACAAGATGATCTGTTTACAACAGAGAGTCTGGATAGCCGGAAGAATAATAACTTCACGTCCTTTAATTTCTTATTGATGCAAGCAACCTACAGGATCATAAGAGGAAGAATATCAGTATTCTTCGATGACAAGGAAAGACGTGAACGGGAAGAAGAACTTTACCAGTTCTTCACGCACTTAGTAGAGCCTCCTGATCCTGTAAAAAGAAGAATCAGTATTCTTCATATAATCTGAAGCAGAGGAAAAGATATATAAGAAGAACATAATGTTCTGCATATACCTCTTGATGAGTCGAATGCCAAATAGCGTTTTAGGGTTAGATAGTAGATTATTTATAGGGTTATGGAAATCCTATTAGAGTTAGTGTTCGTGTGAGGGTAATATATCCCTAATAGAGTCCTTACCCTAGTAGACACTTACTGGATTAGGTTAATATTTCCTTGGATAAGCTCTGGGTTCGAACGGTTCACAAATGGAATTAACGACTTCGGTCAGAGCGTCGATTCTTGAATTGACGACCTGGTTCAGGTCGTTTCTTAAGAAGCGCCTTGAGTAAGGGCGTTTCATGTTTTAAAACACGCCCAAGCTAGATGCGTTGCTTGACCTTGCCCTGTTTGTCGTTGGGAATTGACGCCGTTAGGTGAGGGCGTCACTTCTTGATTAACGCCGTAGCTAGAGGCGTTTCTAATTTAAATAGCGCCTTTATCCGAGGCGTTATTTTATATTATTTTATTTATCTAATTATTTGATTTATTTCTAAAATCTTTATTATTATTAATATTTTATCAGGGTTGCTACACCCTCCCCCACTTAAAAAGAATTTGGTCCCCAAATTCAATTGCATATTATGTATACACGCGGAGAGTGTAAAGTATATACCTCTTAGAACAACTCGGGAAATCATTTTTTCATAGATTCCTTGGTCTCCCATGTCGCTTCGTGTTCAGTATTCTTATTCCATTGTACCTTAAGCATGGGAATAACCTTATTCTTAGAGCTCGTATTTCTCGATCTAAGATTTTCATAGGCTTCCTTGTCCAAGCTTATATTGAGCTCGGAGAATTGTTCTAGCAACTTCCATTCTTGTATCATACAATTGGCTATCATTGCTCTCAGCTTTCGACTAAGGGCATTAGCAACATAATTACCCTTTCCGGGATGGTATTGTATATTGAAGTCGAAGTCCTTGAGATATTCTAGCCAGCGTCTTTGTCTCATGTTTAGCTCCTTTTGTGAAAATAGATATTTGAGACTTTTGTGATCGGAGTATACAGTAAACTGCACTCCATATAAGTAGTGTCTCCATATCTTTAGGGCAAATACCACCGCGGCCAGTTCTAAGTCATGGACGGGGTAATTCTCCTCATGCTTCTTCAGTTGATGTGAAGAGTATGCTATGACATTTCCTTGTTGCATTAGGACACATCCGAGGCCAATGCCAGAAGCATCTGTGTAGACCTCGAATTTCTCTCCTTCTATTGGTAGAGCTAACACCGGAGCTGTAGTGAGATGATCCTTGAGAGTTTGGAAACTTCTTTCACATTCCTCACTCCATTCATATCGGATCTCCTTACGAGTTAATCTTGTAAGTGGTACGGCGATCTTAGAGAAATCTTTGATGAATCGCCGATAATAGCCTGCAAGACCTAAGAAACTTCTGATCTCACTAGCATTGGTTGGTCTTCCCCAGTTTCTAACAGCTTCAACCTTTGATGGATCAACAGATAGACCATCCTTGGATATCACATGTCCGAGGAAAGTCACTTCTTCAAGCCAGAATTCACATTTGCTGAGCTTTGCATATAATTGATTTTCCCTCAATACTTGCAATGCGATCCTTAAATGCTCCTCATGTTCTTCCTTCGTTTTGGAATATATCAATATATCATCAATGAAAACCACCACAAATTGATCTAGATAAGGCCTGAATATGCTATTCATTAACTGCATAAAGACAGCAGGGGCATTTGTTAGTCTAAAAGGCATAACAACAAATTCGTAATGGCCATACCTGCTTCTGAATGCAGTCTTATGAATGTCATCATCCTTGATTCTTAATTGATGATATCCCGACCTGAGATCAATCTTGGAAAAATATTTGGATCCTGAAATCTGATCAAATAACTCATCGATTCTCGGCAGTGGATACTTGTTCTTTATAGTGAGATGATTCAACTGTCGATAGTCGATGCACAATCTCATGGATCCGTCCTTCTTCTTCTCAAATATGACTGGTGCTCCCCACGGGGAAGTACTTGGTCTAATAAACCCTTTTCGAATTAGTTCCATCAACTGCTCCTTCAACTCTTTGAGTTCTGCAGGGGACATTCTATAGGGTGCCTTTGAAACTGGACCAGCACCAGGGACTAAGTCAATGGTGAAGGCCACTTCTCTTTGAGGGGGTAATCCCGGCAAATCTTCCAGAAATATGTCTGGAAATTCTTGCACTACCTAAATGTCTTCTATCTTGGTTTCCTTAGCTTCTTTAACAGTGACAAAAGCAAGGAAGGATACACATCCTTTCCTGACGAGCTTGCTTGCTCGAAGAGTCGAAATAAGAGGGGATTTGCTCCGACTCTTGGGGCGAGTAAAGACTAACTCTGGAAAATCTTTGAAAGCAATTTGGCTATTGCGGCAATCAACCGTTGCCTGGTATTTGGATAACCAGTCCGCTCCCAGTATAACATCATACTCCTTTAGATCGAGGCATATGAGATCTATAGGTAAATTCCTACCTTGAACCATTACCTCACAGTTTTGGTAGTGATGAGTAATATCATTTTCACTTCCAAGAGGAGTAGTTAAGACTATTTTTATCCATTCTGGTTCTAACGGTAACGGGTCGGCAAACTTCTTAGAAATAAAGGAATGCGATGCACCCATATCAAATAAGACATAAGCACTTTTGGAACAAATTTTCAATGTACCTTCCACTAATCCGCCTTCTTCTTCAGGTTCGGTCTCCTGGATTGCATGAAGACGAGCATTCTTCGTCACCGGGCGTTTACCATCACTGGCTTGGTCATTCATTAATGGACAATCGGGAATCCGATGTTCGCGACTCCCACAACGGAGACAAGCTCCTAATTTCCTCCAGCATTCTTCTGTCTTGTGACCAGCCTTATCACAATGCTTGCATACTGTATTAGAAGGGGTAGTTGTGATAGAGAAAGGCTTGGTCTTTTTCAACTTCTGATCTTGAGAGGAAGAACCTCCATTACTAGTCCTCTTCTTAAAGTTGGGTTTAAAAGAACCCGAACTGTGACTTGCTCCTTCTTGTCCTTTCCACGGATCCTATCAGATAGTTTCGTGGCATCTTCAAGTAATTGAGCTCGGCGCACTATTTCAGAATAAACTTGGATGTCCATAGGCGCCAGTTGAGTAATATAGTGAGGCCTAAGCCCATTAAGAAATCTACGGGCTTTCATCTTCTCCGTGCTAATAAGATGCTTAGCATATCTAGACAACCTGGAGAACTGAGCTTCATAATCTGCTAATGATAAGGATCGTTGCTTTAATGCAGCGAATTCTGCAGCCTTCTTTTCTTGGACTCGGTCTGAGAAATATTTAGCATTGAAGTATTCCACAAATTCTTCCCATGTTACTTGAGTAGGGTCGATGGTTGCTTCAATAGACTCCCACCAGCATCTAGCATCTTTCTCTAACTGGAATGTTGCTAATAGAACTTTGTCCTGATCCGTGCATTGCATGACACGGAATATGCGTTCAGTCTCCCGAACCCAATGCTCGGCATCGTCCGGATCGGTCGATCCCATAAACTTTGGGGGATTCATGTTCTTAAAGGCTTGGTGTAAGCTTCCGACTCGTGGAGCACCACCTTGTGCTACCTGTTGTAGCACTTGAGTCATCCCTTGGAGGGTACGCTGCATGTTGCGCCATTGAGCACGTTCGACAGCCATTATCCTACAATTATAATAGCTACATTAGTATTATATCACTGTGATCTTATTAAAAGACTCATTGACTCTTAACCCTTGGTTCTACCCAATCTCACTTGGTTAAACGTTCAACTTATCCTTGGACTTGGGTTTTTCCTAGGAATTGAATACCTTAGGCTCTGATACCACAAAAACTGTCACGCCCCGAGCGCGGAAGGTACCCGGAGACGCGTGACGAGTTTATATCAATCATGTCAATCAGAGTGGTCGTATATTCGACACAAAGACAGAGATGCGCAAAGTAGCAAGATAACCCAATCCTTTATTTCATAACGAATAGACTATTACAAATCCAATACTTTGTTTAATAAAAAGGAAAAGAATACGTATTTGACTCAAGAAACTATAGAAAAGACTAGATGACACTTGAGCAGCTCTATCACTTTCACTCTTGACCATTCCCATCCGATTGACTTCCATCGTCATCGGACTTACCTGAAAAGTAAAAAGGGACAAACGGAATGAGCGAAGGCTCAGTAGGAAATTATATCTCAAGTACTAGCAAGGGGTTTAAGTAATTACATCTTTCATGAATGCAATAAAGCTATGCATGCTCGCATAAAATGACAAGATAGAGAGAATGTAATATCAAGGAAATAAGATGAACTAATCATGAACTTTCAACAAGATAACAAGTTTATTCAAGATATTCAAGCAAGTATGTTTAACAAGTCATGTCAAGAACTTTGGCTATCATGTATCAAGCAAGTAAATTACCCTTTTTCGGGCCACGCATTTCATGTCAAGTCAAGTACGATTCAAGTACAAGATGTGTGTGGAATGTCCAATCAAGCAAGTCAAGTACTCGGTATAATGCCAGATACCTTATCATTTTAACTCCCATGGGCACAAGTACTTTCGGGTGCTCCTCCCAGGACCAGATCGGGCCCTATATGCGCAGGCATTTATCATGTGTTTTGACATCCACTCTTGTTTATAGCCAACATAGAATTTCAATAATCAAGCTTGTAGACACGTATGACAACTTTGACAGAATAGAGTCCAAAAATATGACAAGGACATAGAATGGCGATAATAACGGTGTAATCACGATATCGATAAAACTAGGTAGACTATGGTTCCCTTAACTTGGGTACCATGACAAATCAATATGGACATTCTTTATATAGATTTGATGTCCACATGAACAGTATATCAAAGATAAGATACCCTCATTCTTATCATAGAATTGAGGTTTATAAGAATGACATGATATGGCATGATATCATCATCCCATTAAGAATTTCTTATGATATACTCTTTGTATAATCATAAGGGCCGGTATCCCATGTTTCTTTAGAGTGACATGGCATCAATGGTGTAATGGGTTTTTAGGGTACAACCAGCTCAGTCGACCTTGAGGGAATCCAAGGTACGAGGAGTCTTACGGAGGTCTCTATGACTAACTCGCTAGTCCAAAGGAACGGAATGTCCAATGGAGAGCTTGTATGTCAATGAGAGTTGAGAGTGATCGATAAAACAACGTGAAAAGTGGGACTATACTCACGGAGTGGAGAATAGTGCCGATATATACGTATATGTATAATATGAAACCATCGGTTAACAGAATCAGGATAAAAAATCAGTTTACAGAAAATAACGACTTAGGTCAAGTCGTTTCTCAAGTAATTAACGCCTAACATAAGGGCGTTTACACATGTTCCCATTTTGCACAATTTTCATTAATTCAGTAATTTATCTAAAACGCGCCCTGGTCAGAGTCGTTTATTCAAGATCTGACGACTATACAGAAGGCGTCTTCTTATTTACATATTTGACATAATATAAATAATTTTCAGGAATTATCAAAAACGCGCCCTGGGCAGGGGCGTTACTATTTAATTCTATTTTTCAGAATATATAAATTTTAGGATTTTAACCGATACACGCCCTAGGAAGGGGCGTTATATTTCAGATTCACGCCCTATTCTGGGGCGTTAACATATGGAAAATGACTTTGTCCAAGTCGTTAATTCAAGTTTCTTCAGAAATTTTAAGGACAGTAATAATTCCAGGATAACAGAGGAACGAATACAATATCATGATAGTAAAGTTAGCAGGTTGAAGACAGAGGATCATGCATTATTTTATAATCATGATTTCATAGATAATCAGTTCTTAAGATGGGTGATTAACGGTTTAAAGAAATTAACGCCTGAGTACAGGGCGTTAAATATGGAATTAACGACCTGGGAAGGGTCATTTCATGTGAATTAGCGCCCTTGACAGGGGCGTCTCTTTCAAAATATTACAGAAAATGCATGGAAACTATAATAACCGTATGCATGACATGCTTATATATATATATATCTTGCATTAATTTCATTTGGGCTACAGTAACGTGAGAAAACCTACCTTAAGAGTTGATTTGGATAAGACCGGGTGAAGGGCTTTGATGAGAAGAACAAGATGATCTGTTTACAACAGAGAGTCTGGACAGCTGGAAGAATAATAACTTCACGTCCTTTAATTTCTTGTTGATGCAAGCAACCTACAGGATCATAAGAGGAAGAATATCAGTATTCTTCGATGACAAGGAAAGACGTGAACGGGAAGAAGAACTTTACCAGTTCTTCACGCACTTAGTAGAGCCTCCTGATCCTGTAAAAAGAAGAATCAGTATTCTTCATATAATCTGAAGCAGAGGAAAAGATATATAAGAAGAACACAATGTTCTGCATATACCTCTTGATGAGTCGAACGCCAAATAGCGTTTTAGGGTTAGATAGTAGATTATTTATAGGGTTATGGAAATCCTATTAGAGTTAGTGTTCGTGTGAGGGTAATATATCCCTAATAGAGTCCTTACCCTAGTAGACACTTACTGGATTAGGTTAATCTTTCCCTGGATAAGCTCTGGGTTCGAACGGTTCACAAATGGAATTAACGACTTCGGTCAGGGCGTCGATTCTTGAATTGACGACCTGGTTCAGGTCGTTTCTTAAGAAGCGCCTTGAGTAAGGGCGTTTCATGTTTTAAAACACGCCCAAGCTAGAGGCGTTGCTTGACCTTGCCCTGTTTGTCGTTGGGAATTGACGCCGTTAGGTGAGGGCGTCACTTCTTGATTAACGCCGTAGCTAGAGGCGTTTCTAATTTAAATAGCGCCTTTATCCGAGGCGTTATTTTATATTGTTTTATTTATCTAATTATTTGATTTATTTCTAAAATATTTATTATTATTAATATTTTATCAGGGTTTCTACATTGCATGTTGCGCCACTGGGCACGTTCGGCAGCCATTATCCTACAATTACAATAACTATATTAATATGTGATGATGTTCAAAGGCTTTGATTCTAAGTTAACTTAACCCTTGGTTCTACCCAATCTCACCAGTTAAAGGTTTAAACCTATCCTTGGACTTGGGTTTCCTAGGAAGTGAATATCCTAGGCTCTGATACCACAAAAACTATCACGTCCCGAGCGCGGAAGGAACTCGGAGATGCGTGACGAGTTTATATCGATCATGTCAATCAGAGCATTAGTGTATTCAACACAAAGACAGAGTGCGCAAAAGTAAAGATAACCCAATCCTTTATTCAATCACAACCTCAAAGTACATCTATTACAATCCACTTAATGAAAGTGTTAAGACTCAATAAAAGAAAGTACAATGGTTGACTCAAGAAATTAGAAAGATAAGACTAGTAGACGCTTGGATAGACGGAGTAGCTCTAATCTCTTCACTCTTGACCTTCCTCATCCGATTGAATCTCGTCATCGGACTTACCTGAAAAATAAGGGAAAACACTAGATGAGCGAACGCTCAGTAGGAATTATATCTCAAGAGCTAGCTTGCTTTAAGTAAATTACATGTTACATGAATGCAATAAAGCTATGCATGTTTGCGTAAAATGACAAGAGAGAGAGAGTATAACAAGAGGTAATTGAGTAAACTAGCATGTCTTTCAAGAACTTATATCAATGAATGTCAAGATATTCAAGCAAGTATATTCATCATGTCATGTCGGGAAGTGGCTATCATGTTTCAAGCAAGTGTATAAATACCTGTTCCGGGTCACGCAAGTCACGTCATGTCAAGTCGAGTATGAGATTGTGGAATGTCTAATCAAGATAGTCATGCACTTCGGTACAATGCCATACCATGATCACTACAACTCCCATGGGCACTAGTACTTTCCGGTGCTCCTCCCAGGACCTGATCGGGCCCTATATGCGCAGGCATTGATCATGTATTTGTCGACATCCACTATAGTTATAGCCAATGTGGAATTTCAAGGAATAAGCTTGTACGAACTTTTAAGGTAGATCTTGTGGAATAGCATTTCAAGGATTTGATCATGTGGTATAATGACGATAATAACGTTATAATCATGATTAACGATAAAACTAGGTGGAATTGGCTCCCTAACTCGGGTGCCATGACGATAGGAATAAGCGCCCATATGAACATGGTCGCTCGTTCTTGTACATGATAAGGTAGATAGAATTAGGGTACACAAGTACGGTACACTATTCTTAAAGGATATGAATGGTATAGATTACCCATCCCATTATTTCAAGAATATTCTCATAACATACAAACAACATGTTGTGAGTGTCGGTACACCATGTTTCTTTAGAGTGACATGACGATTAAGTAGTGTCATGGGTTTTAATGGTACAACCAGCTCGGCTGCCTTGAGGGAATCCAAGGCTAGCGGAGGCTTACGGAGGTCTCTATGATAAAGTCACCGGTCCAAAGGAACGGAATGTCCCATGGAGAGTTCATCTATGACCGAGAAATAGTGTGTAACCGATAAAACATCGTGAAACATGGGACTATATTCACGGAATGGAATATAGTGCATATATATATATATATATATATATATATATATATATATATATATATATAACCCACTGCCATGGATTACAGAAAAACCATGAAAACATGACTGTTAGAAAATTGACGTCTGGTATTGAGTCTTTATTTTTATAATTGACGCCTTTGTTTGGGTCGTCATTTCAGTAATTGACGACTCTTCATTCAGTCGTTTAATCCATATTTTTGTTGCTAAAAATTTCTAAATTTCAGTCGTTCAGGTAAATGGCGACTTATCTAAAGTCTTCAATTTATTAAAACGCGCCCTAGTCAGGGGTGTCATACATCAAAAACAAGGCAGGGTTCACGTCGTCAATTCCAATATCCAGGAAGGTTAATATATATCAAAATTTCAAGGCTTGTCACTAAGTCGCGCCCATGGTTGCGGGCGTCCATTTAAATGACGACCTGATCTGGGTCGCTAATTCTTTGTCTTGTGATTTGCACCAGACAGGTACAATCACAGGCACAAGGTTCATGAAGTTGGTCTGATCAAGAAACAAATGACATGTACAGGTAGAGAAAAATATCAGGAATTTATGGACATGATCATGCATTAGTTTACATATATAGGTTCATAGTTATTAAATTTTGAACATGGTGTATTTATTAAATAACTAGAAAATTGACGACTGTTACTCGGTCGTTAGTTTAAAATGATGCCCTGATGTGGGTCGTCAATTCCATTTATGTATTGAACGAACAAACTTCATTTTGGAAATGAAATCTGTAACTACTGAATTCATCTGCAAACCTATATGCATGCATTAACTTGTTAAATATTAAAATTTTGCTAAATCTTGAGAAAACCTACCTTGGTGATATGATTCTGGTTGACAGAACGTGAAGATAAAGGATGTATGTCTCCTTAGAACGATACTCTATTTTCAACAGAGTGCCTTCTCGTTCCACCCAGACCACGGAGGAAGATAATAAGAGCAACTGCTCTTGATCCCACCGTGCAGTAGAGGAAGCAATGGCATTTTCCTCCATAAAATCAACCAGGAAGGATAAGAAGATGATGAAGAAGATCCTTGGAATGATGATCAATAGAGCAAGGAAGAAGGTTTCTGACGAAGAACTGTTCGTCCGAAGAAAGTAGCAGCAGCTGCTTCTCGTTGCAGACAACCTGCAGAAGAAGGATGAAGAACCTGGTGAAGAACTGTTATGTTCTTCACGTAGCAGCACAGCAATCGGCAGGAAGAAGAAGAACTTCACAGTAGAAGAGCAGCAGGATGTCTTTGGCAAATAGTATTAACGTGGTTTCGGCGGAAAGGAGATGGGTATTTATAGGAGAAGAATCCTAATAGGTCCCAAGAATTTGATTAGGATTAGAACTTCCCTCTTTAGAATCCAATTATACTTTAACTCTTCCTCGTATTCATCCTTTCCTTAACCTAAACTTGTCCAGTTATCTTCTTAGTTCGAACCTAACACAAACGGGTCCTTTTTAATTGACGCTTTAGGCTGGGGCGTTTATTTGAAATTGACGCCCACACGTGAAGTCTTCAATTCTTTCTCTTTAATTCTTTCTGGATTTTTATCTTTTTTTATGGAAGTGATCTAGATGGGAAATTTTAAGAGTATTAATTTTCTATTTTCCTCTATTTTTCTATATAATTATTTTTCCAAAAATCTTTAGTCGAAAAAAACGGCACTATTCATTAATTTGAATTGACGACTTGCTCAAAGTCACTTCTTATGGAATTGACGCTCGCAGATGTGGGCGTCAATTCTTTTTTGACTTTTCTATTTGACCTCCAAAAGATCGATATCGTGTATATACCCCTATTCTTTTATAATATCCTTAACTATATACTTTATTTGACCTTTACTAATTTAGAAATAACGACTTATATTAAGTCGTTTTTCACGTTATATACGCCTATACTAAGAGGCGTCATTTAAGTTTTGGTCATTTCTCATTGCCCATGAAAAGACCAAAATTGTATATATGTCCATTCTTTTATCCTTTATATATCTTTAATGTATTTAAATCTTATATATATATATCCTTCTCCCTTCTAATAAAGTTATAATATAGTAAATGTGGAATATTAAATTTTCTAAAGTAGTAATAAAATATAAATTGACATTTTCTTCAAGATTTAATGATTCTTAATTCAATTAAAATTATCTTGTGCATCTAATGGCTACTTAAAATAACATGTTATTCTTAAATGTATTATAATATAATGGTAAGGTCTATGAGTCCATTTTGTAAGACTTTTCAGAATGTAAGGAGGTTATGTACAAGGACTAAGCCTCGTTTAATTATTATATATTTATATATTATTATTTTATTTAGACTTTCTAGTCCTTTAATTTACTAGGGTTGCTACAGTGCCCCTGATGTATTATCCCATGAATGTTTCCTCAAGATGGGAGAGAATCCATCTAAACTCCGCCCGATCCGAACCCCCCTCTGTGGGTTCAACGGCCAGGCTACTTATCCCGAGGGAGCATTAAGCCTGCTAGTTACTATCGGCACCCCGCCCAAAATTGTTATGGTTATGGTAGACTTCATCGTGATTAAGGGGATGTCGGCATACAACGCCATCTTCGACCGAGGCATTCTCAGTCGAATGAAAGTAGTGCCCTCCACCTTTCACCAAAAGATGAAATTCCCAACCAAATATGGCATGGGGGAAGTTCGAGGTAACCAGGCAATGGCTAGACAATGCTATATAGTCTCGGTTGACGCCACTAGGCCGGAAAGGAAAAATAAAAGAGTAATTGGAGCCGAAGGGGGACCCACAACATCTGAGCCTAGTGGCGAGTTGCTAATGGTTTTCCTTAACGGTGACCCAACTCTAGGAGTAAACATTGGAGCCGAGCTACCACTTGAGGAATAGGAAAAGTATAAAGATTTCCTTGCGCAGTACATCCAAGTCTTCGCATGGTCTGATGAGCACCTTTCTGGGATACCGGGAGATGTGGTGATGCACAAGCTCAACCTCGACCCAATGGCGAAGCCAGTACAACAGCGCAGAAGAGAGCACTCCCCATAGAAGCAAGCGGTCATCAAAGAGCAAGTCATCAAAGGGCAGAAGACTGGCCTCTTTCATCTGATTCTGTACCCTACATGGTTCGCCAACGTCGTCCTAGTACCAAAAGCTTCTGGGAAATGGTGAATGTGCGTGGACTTCATCGATCTCAACCAAGCTACCCCAAAGGACTGATATCTGCTGCCGAGCATTGATCAACTGGTCGATTCAACCTCTGGCAACGAGCTGCTCGGCTTCCTAGACGCCTACTCTGGCTACCATCAGATCAGGATGGACCCATAGCACATCGAGAAGACCGCCTTCATCACCATCTTTTGCGTACACTGCTGCACCCGGATGCCGTTCGGGTTATAGAACGCCGAAGCAACTTATCAGAGACTGATCAACTGGATTTTCGAAGCACAGCTCGGTCGGAATGTTGATGCCTATATTGATGACATGCTCGTCAAAACACCAAAGGCCAAAGACCACCTCGCTGACTTAGCCAAGACCTTCGACACTCTCCTGAAGCACAACATGAAGCTCAACCCCACCAAGTGCTCCTTTGGAGTCAGATCCGAGAAGTTCCTCGGCTTCCTGGTAACTCAGCGTGGGATCGAGGCCAACCCCGAAAAAGTTCAGGCCATCTTGAACATGAGGCCACCCACCTGCATCAAGGACGTCCAGCGCCTTACAGGGCGCATTGCTGCACTCAACCGCTTCCTGTCTCAAGCGGTCCAATGATGCCTACCCTTCTTCAAACTATTGAGGGGGCCCAAAATTGCATCTGCTACGCTCACTTGGGAAGAGGAATGCCATAACACGTTCGCCAAACTCAAGGAATTCTTGGCCTCACCCCCGGTGCTATCCAAGCCAGTCCAAGGCGAAGTTCTACACCTCTATCTCTCGGCGACCCCTTCTACATTAAGCTCGGCCCTAGTTAGGAATGATGCGGGGGTCGAGAGACCGATGTACTATACCATTAAGGTGCTTAACGAGGCTGAAAAAAGGTACCTCGCAACCGAGAAACTCGTGCTAGCGTTGGTTACCTCGACCAAGCGCCTTCGACCCTACTTCCAAGGGCACTCCATCGTCGTATTGACCGACGAACCCCTGAAGAAGATTCTCTTTCACCCTGAAACCTCGGGACGCCTCGTCAAATGGGCCATCATGCTCGGGGCCTACGATATCTCGTATCGCCCTCGCTCGGCTATTAAAGGACAGGCACTCGCAGACTTCATCGCTGAAAGCACGGTCCCGATTGAAGAAGCACTTCCACCTGCACCCGGGCCTACCTGGGATCTGTTCATCGACAGATCCTCCAACTTGACCGGAAGTGGCACCGGTATTCTTCTCAAGTCCCCCGAAGGAGTGGAACTACGGTACGCCCTGAAGTTGAACTTCCAGGCATCCAACAACGCCTCTGAGTATGAAGCTGTTATCTCGGGAGCCAGGATGGCTCGACGACTGGGGGCCGAACGAGTGAGGATCCACACCGACTCCCAACTGGTCGCTAGCCAAATAAACGGTGAATATGAAGCTCAAGAAGGACAAATGCTCAAGTACCTCCAGGCGGTCAAGAGGATGGCCCAACTCTTCGAGAGTTTTGAGGTAGTCCGAATAGCTTGGGAAGAAAACTCACGAGCAGACGCCCTCTCTCGATTGGCCTCCTCACCAGACCCCACAAGTACACGATCAGTCCTCCTCGAAGAGCTCGGGCAATCGAGCATCGAGTCTGAGCTTATGACCGTTGACCCAGCACCCCCAAGAGACTGGCGGACCCCCTACATATCCTGGCTCCGGGACTCTCACGAGCCCACCGATCCCCGGGAGGCTCGAAAACTCAAATACCAGGCTCGGTGTTTCGTCATGCTGGATGATGCCTTATATTGAAGATTTTTCTCCGGTCCTCTCCTCAAGTGCATCAACACCGATGAAGCCAGCCAAGCGATTCAAGAAGTGCACGAAGGCATCTGCGGAGCGTGATAACATGAAAATGTATGTTGTTACTACACGCGCGCTAACAATATTAAAACTGAACTCGCACAAAATGATCAAAAGAGAACGTAGTACTATGGCAAGCACGGGTCGAATCCACAGAGAAGAAGAGATTTTTAGACTTAAAAATTTTGGAGTCCTTTAGAAAACACTTGTGCTTTTGCTTTGCTTAAAGAAAATAGTGAAATGAAGAACAAACCAAACACTTAATTAAAAACACCTATGATTATGCGCCTACGCTATAGAAATTAATTGCATGAAGTGAAAAGAAGAGATAGAAGAAGGGGGTAGAGAGGGAATAAGATCAAGAACTAGATCAAAAGAACAACTCTCTTCATTAACTTAAAAGAAAGAGTACATGAAGTGCAGAACAAGCTTACAACAAAGAGGTGACAAGATTACAATGAAGTAAAATAACACAAAAGCAATAACAACAAGAGGAGCCTGAGATGTGAAGATGGTAGCAGCAATGGTGATGATGGCGCCGCCCTCTCTTGGCCTTGGATCACGAACCACCTTGCGGAAGATATCGTCTACGTCAGGAGGAAGTCACCTTCGTCATTGAAGTGGCCTATGGAGGGTGAATAACTTTAAAACCAAGATGACTTATGGGATACCGAAGATGACGAAGTTGAAGAGGAGGAAGAGAGGAAGAACATTAATGAAGAACTCAGATAGAAAAGAAGAGTATAAAGGCTTCAAAATAGAGGAATAACATAAGCTAGCACCTCGGATGAATAGTAAAATCACAAGACAGTAAGTTGAAAAACGGGAACTAACTTCCGAACCAGAAAGAAATAGAAGATGATGCAGAAGAGGAAGTTGTAGAACACGTAAAAACAAAGAATGTTCATGAAGACAGTAAGAGGATAAAATAACCAGAAGTGGGAGACATAAGGGGAAGAACAGAGAGGAACATTGATTCATAGATGAACATGATAGAATAGTGAAAAATAAGAAATAACTTAAACACTAGAGGGAATTAGAAGATGATGAATAAGAAGCAATTGTAGAGCATATAAAAATGAAGAACTTTCATGAAAAACACATGAGGCGAATAGGAGCAGAAGAGGGAGAAACCGACGGCCTAAGGTGAAGGTGGGAGAGGGAGAAGGGGAAAGAGATTGCCAAAAGAAGAACTCCCATTCTCCTCCTTATCATGGACTAGTTATAGGAAAAGTTGGGTCAATGGAGGGTGGAGATTGTATCAAAAGGAGATGTATGGCTGGGATTTAGGTAGAAGATGATGTATGGGGAAAAGGAAAAGGAGGTGGGCAGCCCCTTTCTTGGACTTTGTGATACGCGTAGCGGAAAGTGAGATAGAAGGGGGGGATGAATAGCTCACTCCCAAAATTTGATAAACTCAGACACGATTTATCAACCCCTTAAATTCCAGTGAACAAGACCTCGGAGACAGGCAACTACGATGACTAGTAAAAGGAATGAGATCGAGAAAGTAATCCATAATGAAGCAATGTGTCAAGTAGATGGAGAGAAGCACAACGTAAACAAGCAAACCATAGAAGAGACAGGGAATTTTTTAGGTGGTTCGATTGCTATCCGCAATCTACATCCACCCCTTACTCAAGAGAGTAAGGTTTCCTTGCAATATTATATCGCACATAGCAAACTTAGTCTACAACAACCGCTGCCTAACAGCTTGCCCTGAGGAACAGCCTCCTCAGTCTTCTGATCGACCAGAAGAAAACACTGGAGAACCAATCTCCCTTCCTTTTTACTCAGCAATGGGAACCCTGTGTGGTTACTCCCAAGTAACTCACACAACCAGAGGATCAACCTCTCTTCCTCCAAGATAATGGAGGGAAACTAGATAGCCTCTCCCTTCCTCTGAACAGTGGAGGGTAACAGAACGGAATGAAAGTAAAGGAAACTCGAAAACGAAACGATCGATGAACGACAATTTTCTCAAAAAACAAAAGCAATATAGCTTCCGTAGAAGCATAAGTTCACATTCACAATCTCTTCTCTCTCTCTCTCTCAGAAGTTTTTCTCTCAGCTCTAGATGGAGTGGGTAGTCTCTAGTTTTCTCTCTTGATCCACTGCTCTCACGCTGCTCTTCTTTTCTCACTGTTCCATCCTCTCCCCCTCGAACCCTTTCCTCAGCATATATATATATGTTCGAGCCAGATCCTTGGGCGTGTGGATACCACGTTTCCCTCCTGAAAGGTTGGAGTACGTGTGAGAATATTCTTGACCTCTATCTACCTCGGATCACGTGCTGTCTTCCTGGTGAATTGCACAGACAAACTGTCAGAGAAGAAATAGTCATTTTGTCACACACACTTAGCACAATTCGTATTAGTGTAAGGAATAAGAAACCAGAAACTGCACTGAGTAGTAATTCCCAAATCAACTGTTGCAGTAAATTTATTTTGCGAGAGAGAAAAGTTTGCACCGAGTCAAAGAAATAAACATTGACTATGACGGGCAAGAAAAACACCGATATGGAATGAAACAGAAGTTGCACCAGCCCACTTTAGCTATTTACAGGACTTGCACCGAGTCTAATAGACCTGATGCATGAACTGCACCGACCTCGTTGCAACAGAGAATCGAATAGGCTAGATTATGCACTGAACATGATCTTGTTTTAAGCAAGGCATGCACCGAGTTGTGTTCCAATCTCTTTGACTAATCAAGGTTTGCACCGAGATGCATTAGCACTGAAAAGACAACGATAGATGCAAGTCAAAGCTTGCACCGAGATGGATTTGCATTGAGGTGTAGGAACGACCAGCCTGACCAAGGCATTCTGGTCAAGAATTGCACCGACCTCAAAAGGTGAGCTATAGAGACATGATATGCATGGACCTTAGAGGACACGACCTAGAGAAATGCATAGAGACAACATATGAACCTGATCAAGGACTTGCACCGAGGCAAGCACTTTATGTAAGAGATGCAGAACTTGCACTGAACTTAATATGCCTTAAACAGAGAACGAGAACATGTAATGCACAGACCTAAATCATGCTATAAACATAGACCTCCTTCATGCTTAGAAACAAGGAAATACACCATATAAAGACAAATTGATCTATAGTCAAAAATAATTGATTTATAGTGTGAGACATCATCAAAACCGTAGGGATGTAACAATCTCTCCCTTTTTCATGAAGGGAACACTATGAATCAAACAATGTCAGGGGATTAAGCACAATCGAGGGCAAGCCAATCATGCTGACAAACCAGAGAGCCTTTTCTAGAAACACATCTTCTGAACCTCTTCTCTCTCCAAATTCGCTCTCCCCACTACTCACTCTTAGATGACCTCTTCACAGTAGCAAGACCTCACTCAGATGTTCTCAGATGTTGCATGACCTCTCTCTCCCCCTTTGACATCATCAAACGGAAATGAAACATATAAGAAATTGCTGGAGACATGAGGGAGAAGTACAGTGGCTTCTTAGTGTAGAAAGACTCAAGAGCATATCTTAAGAGAATAAGTGAGGTGCTAAACTCAAGAGAAGATTCTTGAACTCTGGTAATCAATAGAGAAGTAGAATGAGAGGAAAGTGTACCCACATACAGGGTATATGACGTAGAGCAGGGATGAACAAGTATTGTGATGTCCCGGACCCTTTTTGGATCCTTCTTCTTGGGTCTCGGATCTATTTTTTTGGTAAATTTGGCTCCGTTGTGTCCAGAATTATGTTCTGGACATCTTTTGTGTTGGGATCCGTGTGATTCGGGTCAGTTCGGAGGCTCAGAACGTGTTCCGCGGCCTTTCCGTGTATTTTTCGATTCCCGCGTGTGTGTCTCGAAAACACCTACGGAACCCTGTAGCGGGTGAATCGGGTCGTTCATCTACCCGCGAGTGGTACCGTTGCGATCAGCGTGTCGAGAGGATCAAGAATGTGTATTTTTCTATTTTTTGGGATTTTTCTGATTTTTTGGATTTTTTATAAATACCAAACCTTTTTCTTATCTTTTTCACCTTTTTCTTATTCTTCCCCACCGCGCCATTCTTCTTCCTCCGGCGACCGAGACGCGGCCTCCTTCACTCCGGCAACGGCGTGGTGGCGGCGGCGGCGACGAGGCGGTCCCGGTGGTGCCCTTTTCACGGCGGGAGGCGGGGCGTGCGGTGTGCAAAAGCTTCTTCCTTGGCTTCAGCGGTGATTCGGCAGAGCATTCGCTCCATTGAGGTAGGGGGACGAATCCCCATGCTCATCCCGTCATCCCCCGCGATTTGTAGGCCGAATGGGAGCCGAGAGGGGTGTTTTTGAGCGGGTTAGGGCAAAATCATATTTTGGGGAGAGTTCACCCGATCTATGGATTTGAGCCGCGATTCGGCATTTTGATGGCCTAGAATCATGCTAGGGGTCCCCTGGGGGCTTCCCCTTTGATTTCCCCCTCTCCTATGGAGGTATGGGGGCGTGGTTGGAATTTTTGGGCGTTTCCTGCCGTTTCGCCCTCGGGCGGGTGTGACAGTCCTTCCAGTGACCGTCACATTGTGTAACGTGCCTGGATGGGTGCGTTACAGCCTTGAGTGCAGCAAGTGGGGTCTGTGGGCTGTGACGGTCCCACGATAGACCGCCACAGTGCTGTGACACACCTAGGTTGGACTGTCAGGCTGTGTTCGACCGTTGGCTGCCGATCGTTGGTTTTTGACCGTTGGGGGGTCAAGGCCTGTGACGCACTTGGCTTGGCGCGTCACACCCTTGTAACGCCCCTGGGTGGGTGCGTCAGAGTAGGCGAACCCACCTCCCCTGACGCACCAGGGTTATTCCGTCAGGTGCTGTGACGCCCCTAGGTGGGTGTGTCAGAGCATGTTTTCACCTTGGCTTATGACGCTCCAAGGCCGGACCGTCAGGGCCATGTGACGCTCCAGGGTAGGTGCGTCATAGCCTGTGACGCACCTAGGTCGGTGCGTCAGGGCCAGTTTCCGCTTTGGCTTGTGATGCTCCAGGGGTGGACCGTTAGAGCCTTGTGACGCCCCAGTGTGGGTGCGTCACAGCCTATGACGACCCAAGGGTGGACCGTCAGGCTCTGTGCTACACCGTGTATGCGGTCCTGTTTCTTTGGCGGTGGTTTCTGTGAGTTAGTCCTTACTGTCAGTGACCTGCCCACTAGTCGTAGCTTCCTGCGCACGCAGGTGCGGACCCACCTGAGAGTGGTGGAGAGCGAGACCCAGTGAGAGGCTGTTTTTAGGCTGGTCACCGTAGGGCCCCTTGCCTTTGCCACCAGAGTCCGGTGGGGGGGAAAACCAGCTAGAGGACCCGACCTATAGCAGATAGTCTGTGTGTGCACACGTAGTTGGGGGCTTAGAACACGCGCTGACGAGCGTGACCCCAGCTAGTCCTTGTTGTGGTACTTGTTGCGTGTCTGAGTCTCACGCCCGGGGCGTTGTAGCTAGACACTTGTGACGCGGTGTAAGACGTCAGGGGACGCATCCGGTCGTTCTTCTAGTGGGTAGTGCTCCTATTCGCTGGCAGGTGTGTGTGTTGACACCCGTTTTATACCCAATAAGTCTTGTCATCTCCTTATTCATTCTATATGATGCTCTGAGTTGTTCATTTTTCATTGAGTCTCTTGATTGGTTGAAGCCTATTTCTTGGGTCTTAACTAGGTGATCAGATATGGCTCCTGGTGGCGCTTCATTGGATGAATCTTAGCAATGCCTCTGTTCTTTTTGATCTCCATTTTTGATAATAACGGTCGGTCCTAGGCACGTTGTTTCATTCTGACGGATGGGTCCTGGACTGTTACTCTTTGAAGAGTCCTAAGGCTTAAGGCCTCATTTTCAAGCTTATCCTTTTGGCTTACACGTTGATAATAACGGTCTGTCGTGCAGCCGTTGTTTCATTCTGACGCCGTATTCCTTGGCCGTTGTTTCCTTGAAGAGTCCAGCTTGTTGGGTCTTCTTCCCGTTGATCTTATCTTTTAGGGATAAGGTTGATTGTGACGGATGATCCTTGGTGCGTTATTTCCAAGTGGCGGTCTGTCGTATGACCGTTACTTCCTTCAGAGAGTCCTGACAGTTCAGGCCTTTTCTCTACTACTCCGTGGCCGAAGATAAGGGTTTGGATTGATGATATCTCTTTCGAATCTGATCCTCAGGACCTTCTATTTGTTTCTATGGACTCTTGGTGATATTATCTTCGAGGATTTTCTAGGAGTTATCCCTTTTATCTTGCTGAATTATCCTCTGCTCGACCTGAGAGTTTGAGGGTCTATAAATAGAACCCTTGACTTCATGGCCCAAGGAGGAGGATTTTGAAATTCACGACGAAGTGCTGTCGAACTCAGGAGCCATCTTCATCCAAGAGGAACTGCTTCCCACGTTCATCCATCTCATAATCAAGGGAGTACTTTGGTTTTAGTCTTTCAAGTTCATCATTGCATGCTTAAGTTCTTCCCTGGTTTTTTCTCAATCAAAGCATTGTCCCTCCTCTTTCTCCACGTTTTCTCACTGTTCTCTAAGCATCCAAACATCTTCCTAATCTTTTAAAACGCCCAGAGGGGTTAAAAAACCAAAAACTCCCCGGTAATCCCCTTTCCTTTTGATGTTTTTAAGTTCTTTTGAGAATTGATGCTATATTATTGAAAGGGCTAATTTGGGTTGCTTTGTTCTTGTCTTCTACATCTTTGGCAGGTTTACAGGTTCAGCAGTACGAGGCCCAAGTCTTCTAGCCGGCTGGAAGAGTTGGAGTTAAAAGAATCTACACTTTGCTACTGCAGGTGATCTGACGGTCTGGTGCAGGCGCGTCATCTTCTTCTAGCGGTCTATCGGGTGGCCGTTACTTTCCAAGTAACGCACAGGGTCCAGGCCGTTATTTCTAGCTGACCTGCAGGTTCTCTTCGGTTTTCTCTCCCGTAGGCGGGTGCTTCATCCACCTATTTCCAAGGTATTTATAGGTCTTTTGCTTGTTTTTACTTTGGTGGCGATCACATCTTTCCATAGTCTTGGGCATTAGCTTTCTCGTTCATCACATATCTCTTTTATTTTTCTTGCTTGTTCCACCCCTTGTGGTGTGTTTTTATTTACTCCTTGCTCCACGCCCCGGCGTGTGTTTTCCCTTTCCTTTAGCGTAGTTTGAGTGAGATAGCATGCCCATGCTAGAGCTAGCTTTGATTGCCTAGGTTCGTGATCACATGTTCATAGGTTAAGAGCGGATCTTTGATTACTTGCTTGTCGTTTCATCATTCAAAACCCCAAAGAAAAGATAGACAGGCAAAATAAAATCAACAGTGTGGACTCGGGTTTCGTTGGACCGAGGTTTAGTAGTGTGTGCTGTTAGAGTAGATGATTTTTCCATTTATTTACTTTAGCTTGTTGGTTCTACCGTACTCCTGTTAGGTAGGGCTACTTTTCTGCTCTCTTGCTTCTTGCCTTATTTTCTGCGCGAGGTGGGGGTTCGCTGGATCCCTACTGGGCCAATGAAATAAGGCTCACCCCTGCTTTTTAGGTGAGGCGGGATCTTCGAGAGGCGCGGCCGAGTTCCAGCGTGGTTCTTCTAGCCAGGGTTAGTCGCCAGTCTGCCAGAGCCAGGGGATGCCCCATGTAGTTGTGCGCCGGGGGATGCCCCGTGTAGTTGTACTTTCCTTTCTGTTGACTGTACTTTTATTTTGGACATGAGACTCTGTGGACCTTGTAGCAGTTTATTTTATTTATATTATGCTGTACATTTTATTTTAGATCATTGTGCTATCTCTGCGGTCGTTTCAGCTTCTCTTGTACTCCCACACCATCCCTTTTTACCCTTCCGAGTCTTCGGGCTCGTGGGTTGGCGGGCCGAGAGTCGAGACGCGCCGGTTCCTTTCCGGTATTCTGATCCCGGGGTCGTCACAGCTGGTATCAGAGCGTAGGTTGTAGAGATATATCAGAACTTGAAATGAATTGCGGTGGTCCAGGAGGTCCATGAATGTCCTGTACAGTCGGCGATTGGCTTAGGGCCGTGTGTTTTATTGATTTGTGGGTGTTTTCTTGATGCCAGGTGTGTTATGGCGCCACGAAGGAGGGTTGATCCCCAATAGGGAGAGTCTAGTGGTGGTCCAGAGGAGCAGAGTAGGGCTTCAGTTTCCGAGGGTGTAGCTGGAGATGCGAGAGCTCCGGGGATGGACGATTTCTTCCGAGGTATGTTTGAGTATGTGCTTCAGCAACAGCCGGGAGGTCAGCAGCAGGGAGATCATCAGCAGCAGGGCGACGATGCTGGTGACGACCTGGCTCGTGGTGGTCATGGTCGTGTGCTGAAGGAGTTCTTGCTGTTTCAGCCTCCTTCCTTCAGTGGGCAGCCAGATCATGAGGTGGCCAGAGAGTGACTGGATGATGTGCGGCGGATTTTTAGTGCGATGGCGTGTCCTGAGGAGGAGCATGTGGCGTTGGCTACTCATCATCTTCAGGGAGCGGCCCGTACTTGGTGGACGTCAGAGTGGGGTTCAGTGTTCCAGTCCCGTCCTCTTCGGCAGATTACGTGGCAAGAGTTCGTCACGGCTTTCGAGCGTGCTTTCTGCCCGTCCTGTCAGGTCACAGAGGTTGCGTGAGTTTATGGAGCTGACTCAGGGTGACATGACAGTGATGCAGTACCATGCCAGGTTTATTGAGTTGGGCCGTTATGCTCCTCATATTGTGGGAGATAAGGAGGTGAAGATCGATCAGTTTGTGGGTGGTCTGAGGCTAGAGCTGAGGCATCATCTTCTTGCATCAGGTTTGACCACGTTGGATGCAGCATGTAAGGTAGCAGCGGCGTTGGAGAGAGACTTGCAGAAGGTTCGAGGGCAGGGCAGTGCTAGTCAGGTGCAGGCAGATTTCAGCCAGCCGACGGGGATGCAGCAGTAGAGTACCGTCCAGCTCTCAACAGGTGGATCAGTGGTGACGCAGTCTGTGGCTCCTGCGCCAGGGTCGTCATCCTTTAGATCGAAGCTTAAGAAGTTGCTTAAGGAAGCTGGTTTTGGTAAGAGGTGGCAGGATTGCAAGGAATCGAAGCAGGAATCGATGGACAGTGTTCAGCAGTCGGTGACTTTTCAGCGTCAGGGTTCGACGACTGGTTCGCGGGGCGATTGTCCTAGGTGTGGTGGTTTTCATCCGGGTAGACCGTGTTCGGTGCCCGTGATTTGCTTTAGGTGCGACCAGCCAGGACACATGGCATGTGACTATCCGCAGAGATCGAGCTAGCAGCACGAGTTTCGGCAGCAGCAGCAGTTTCAGCCCCAATAGTTGTCATCACAGCCGTAGTAGTACCAACAGCATGGACGGTTTCCTCAGTTGTCACGGTCAGCTATTGTAGGGAGGTAGAGATACCGAGGCAGAGTGACTCACATGACCAGGGCAGAGGCTGAGGCGTCGCATCTGGTGGAAGGTACTCTTTCGATTTTGGGTTGTGCGGCTCGTGTTTTGTTTGATTCAGGTGCTTCTCATTCGTTCATCTCAGAGGATTTTGCTCAGAGTGTGGAGGACCCAGTGACCGAGGTGTCCTGTGACTTGGTGGTGGAGTTGCCTACTAGTGACTTCATGATCACCCCGTACTGCTTTGAGAAGGTACCTGTGTGGGTGGAAGGGCGAAACTTGCTGGTTAGACTCTACGCGTTACCGCTTCAGGACTTCGATGTGATTTTGGGCATGGATTAGCTCGAGGCTCATCATGCCTTGGTGGATTGCGGCTCGAAGAAGGTTTACTTCCGACAGCTTCGTGGACCCACCTTCTATTTTTAAGGTATTCAGTCTTCCTCTTCCCGCTTGCTTATTTCGGCTATCCATACGCGTCGCTTGCTTGATGCGGGTTGTCAGGGCTTTCTCGCATCCGTGGTTTTGGTTGATCGACAGTTTCCTGAGGTAGAGGACATTCTTATCGTGTGCGAGTTTCCCGATATTTTTCCCGTGGAGCTACTAGGGTTGCCACCGTAGCGAGAGATTGATTTCGTGATTGAGGTGGTGCCGGGTACGGTGCCTATGTCGAAGGCCCCTTATCGGATGGCGCCTGCAAAGTTGGGAGAGCTGAAGGCGCAGTTGCAGGAGTTGCTGGCCATGGGGTATATTCGTCCTACTTATTCCCCGTGGGGTGCGCCGGTGTTGTTTGTGAAGAAGAAGGATGGTAGTTTGAGGCTATGCATCGACTACTGCCAGTTGAACCAGGCGACTGTTAAGAACAAGTATCTGTTGCCCCGGATTGATGACTTGTTCGATCAGCTTCAGTCGGCCCGGGTGTTTTCGAGGATCGATTTGAGATCGGGCTATTACCAGCTACGGATTCGAGAGTCGAACGTGGAGAAGACGGCGTTTCGGTCGAGGTATGGGCATTATGAGTTCTTGGTGATGCCGTTCGGGCTCACCAATGCCCCTGCAGCGTTCATGGATTTGATGCATAGGGTGTTTCGTCCGTACTTGGACCAGTTCATGGTCGTATTTGTGGATGATATCCTTGTGTATTCGCTGTCTACTGAAGAGCATGTGCAACATTTGAGGGCGGTGTTGTAGACCCTGCGCGATCACCAGTTGTATGCCAAGTTTATAATAACGGTCGGTCCTAGGCGCGTTGTTTCATTCTGACGGATGGGTCCTGGACCGTTACTCTTTGAAGAGTCCTAAGGCTTAAGGCCTCGTCTTCAAGCTTATCCTTTTGGCTTACACGTTGATAATAACTTCTGTCGTACAGCCGTTGTTTCATTCTGATGCCCTATTCCTTGGCCGTTGTTTCCTTGAAGAGTCCAGCTCTTTGGGTCTTCTTCCCGTTGATCTTATCTTTTAGGGATAAGGTTGATTGTGACGGATGATCCTTGGTGCGTTATTTCCAAGTGGCGATTTGTCGTATGACTGTTACTTCCTACAGAGAGTCCTGACAGTTCAGGCCTTTTCTCTACTACTCCGTGGCCGAAGATAAGGGTTTGGATTGACGATATCTCTTTCAAATCTGTTCCTCAGGACCTTCTGTTTGTTTCCATGGACTCTTGGTGATATTATCTTCGATGATTTGCCAGGAGTTATCCTCTTTATCTTGCTGAATTATCCTCTGCTCGACCAGAGAGTTTGAGGGTCTATAAATAGAACCCTTGACTTCATGGCCCAAGGAGGAGGATTTTAAAATTCACGACGAAGTGCTGCCGAACTCAGGAGCCATCTTCATCCAAGAGGAACTGCTTCCCACGTTCATCCATCTCATAATCAAGGGAGTACTTTGGTTTTAGTCTTTCAAGTTCATCATTGCATGCTTAAGTTCTTCCCTGGTTTTTCCGCAATCAAAGCATTGTCCCTCCTCTTTCTCCACGTTTTCTCACTGTTCTCTAAGCATCCAAACATCTTCCTAATCTTTTACAACGCCCAGAGGGGTTAAAAAACCAAAAACTCCCTGGTAATCCCCTTTCCTTTTGATGTTTTTAAGTTCTTTTGAGAATTGATGCTATATTATTGAAAGGGCTAATTTGGGTTGCTTTGTTCTTGTCTTCTGCATCTTTGGCAGGTTTACAGGTTCAGCAGTACGAGGCCCAAGTCTTCTAGCCGGCTGGAAGAGTTGGAGTTAAAAGAATCTACACTTTGCTACTGCAGGTGATCTAACGGTCTGGTGCAGGCGCGTCATCTTCTTCTAGCGGTCTATCGGGTGGCCGTTACTTTCCAAGTAACGCACAGGGTCCAGGCCGTTATTTCTAGCTGACCTGCAGGTTCTCTTCGATTTTCTCTCCCGTAGGCGGGTGCTTCATCCACCTATTTCCAAGGTATTTATAGGTCTTTTGCTTGTTTTTACTTTGGTGGCGATCACATCTTTCCATAGTCTTGGGCATTAGCTTTCTCGTTCATCACATATCTCTTTTATTTTTCTTGCTTGCTCCACCCCTTGTGGTGTGTTTTTATTTACTCCTTGCTCCACGCCCCGGCGTGTGTTTTCCCTTTCCTTTAGCGTAGTTTGAGTGAGATAGCATGCCCATGCTAGAGCTAGCTTTGATTGCCTAGGTTCGTGATCACAGGTTCATAGGTTAAGAGCGGATCTTTAATTACTTGCTTGTCGTTTCATCATTCAAAACCCCAAAGAAAAGATAGATAGGCAAAATAAAATCAACAGTGTGGAATCGGGTTTCGTTGGACCGAGGTTTAGTAGTGTGTGCTGTTAGAGTAGACGGTTTTTCCATTTATTTACTTTAGCTTGTTGGTTCTACCGTACTTCTGTTAGGTAGGGCTACTTTTCTGCTCTCTTGCTTCTTGCCTTATTTTCCGCACGAGGTGGGGGTTCGCTGGATCCCTACTGGGCCAATGAAATAAGGCTCACCCCTGCTTTTTAGGTGAGGCGGGATCTTCAAGAGATGCGGCCGAGTTCCAGCGTTGTTCTTCTAGCCAGGGTTAGTCGCCAGTCTGCCAGAGCCAAGGGATGCCCCGTGTAGTTGTGCGCCGGGGGATGCCCCGTGTAGTTGTACTTTCCTTTCTGTTGACTGTACTTTTATTTTGGACATGAGACTCTGTGGACCTTGTAGCAGTTTTTTTTATTTATATTATGCTGTACATTTTATTTTAGATCATTGTGCTATCTCTGCGGTCGTTTCAGCTTCTCTTGTACTCCCACACCATCCCTTTTTACCCTTCCGAGTCTTCGGGCTCGTGGGTTGGCGGGCCGAGATTCGAGACGCGCCGGTTCCTTTCCGGTATTCTGATCCCGGGGTCGTCACAGCTAGTATCAGTGCGTAGGTTGTAGAGGTATATCAGAACTTGAAACGAATTGCGGTGGTCCAGGAGGTCCATGAATGTCCTGTACAGTCGGCGATTGGCTTAGGGCCGTGTGTTTTATTGATTTGTGGGTGTTTTCTTGATGCCAGGTGTGTTATGGCGCCACGAAGGAGGGCTCATCCCCAGCAGGGAGAGTCTAGTGGTGGTCCAGAGGAGCAGAGCAGGGCTTCAGTTTCCGAGGGTGTAGCTGGAGATGCGAGAGCTCCGGGGATGGACGATTTCTTCCGAGGTATGTTTGAGTATGTGCTTCAGCGACAGCCGGGAGGTCAGCAGCAGGGCGGCGATGCTGGTGAGGACCGGGTCTCGTGGTTGTCATGGTCGTGTGCTGAAGGAGTTCTTGCTGTTTCAGCCTCCTTCCTTCAGTGGGCAGCCAGATCCTGAGGTGGCCAGAGAGTGGCTGGATGATGTGTGGTGGATTTTTAGTGCGATGGCGTGTCCTGAGGAGGAGCATGTGGCGTTGGCTACTCATCATCTTAAGGGAGCGGCCCATACTTGGTGGACGTCAGAGTGGGGTTCAGTGTTCCAGTCTCGTCCTCTTCGGCAGATTACGTGGCAAGAGTTCGTCACGGCTTTCGAGCGTGCTTTCTGCCCGTCCTGTCAGGTCGCAGAGGTTGCGTGAGTTTATGGAGCTGACTCAGGGTGACATGATAGTGATGCAGTACCATGCCATGTTTATTGAGTTGGGCCGTTATGCTCCTCATATTGTGGCAGATAAGGAGGTGAAGACCGATCAGTTTGTGGGTGGTCTGAGGCTAGAGCTGAGGCATCATCTTCTTGCATCAGGTTTGACCACTTTGGATGCGGCATGTAAGGTAGCAGCGGCGCTGGAGAGAGACTTGCAGAAGGTTCGAGGGCAGGGCAGTGCTAGTCAGGTGCAGGCAGATTTCAGCCAGCCGACGGGGATGCAGCAGCATAGTACCGTCCAGCTCTCAACAGGTGGATCAGTGGTGACGCAGTCTGTGGCTCCTGCGCCAGGGTCGTCATCCTTTAGATCGAAGCTTAAGAAGTTGCTTAAGGAAGCTGGTTTTGGTAAGAGGTGGCAGGATCGCAAGGAATCGAAGCAGGAATCGATGGACAGTGTTCAGCAGCCGGTGGCTTTTCAGCGTCAGGGTTCGGCGACTGGTTCGCGGGGCTGTTGTCCTAGGTGTGGTGGTTTTCATCCGAGTAGACCGTGTTCAGTGCCCATGATTTGCTTTAGGTGCGACCAGCCAGGACACATGACACGTGACTGTCCGCAGAGATCGAGCCAGACGCACGAGTTTCGGCAGCAGCAGCAGTTTCAGCCCCAGTAGTTGTCATCACAGCCGCAGTAGTACCAACAGCATGGACAGTTTCCTCAGTTGTCACGGTCAGCTACTGTAGGGAGGTAGAGATCCCGAGGCAGAGTGACTCACATGACCAGGGCAGAGGCTGAGGCGTCGCATCTGGTGGAAGGTACTCTTTCGATTTTGGGTTGTGTGGCTCGTGTTTTGTTTGATTCCGGTGCTTCTCATTCGTTCATCTCAGAGGATTTTACTCAGAGTGTAGAGGACCCAGTGACCGAGGTGTCCTGTGACTTGGCGGTGGAGTTGCCTACTAGTGAGTTCATGATCACCCCGTACTGCTTTGAGAAGGTACCTGTGTGTGTGGAAGGGCGAAACTTGCCGGTTAGACTCTACGCGTTACCGCTTCAGGACTTCGATGTGATTTTGGGCATGGATTAGCTCGAGGCTCATCATGCCTTGGTGGATTGCGGCTCAAAGAAGGTTTACTTCCGACAGCTTTGTGGACCCACCTTCTATTTTTAAGGTATTCGATCTTCCTCTTCCCGCTTGCTTATTTCGGCTATCCGTACGCGTCGCTTGCTTGATGCGGGTTGTCAGGGCTTTCTCGCATCCGTGGTTTTGGTTGATCGACAGTTTCCTGAGGTAGAGGACATTCTTATCGTGTGCGAGTTTCCCGATGTTTTTCCCGTGGAGCTACTAGGGTTGCCACCGCAGCGAGAGATTGATTTCGTGATTGAGGTGGTGCCGGGTACGGCGCCTATGTCGAAGGCCCCTTATCGGATGGCGCCTGCAGAGTTGGGAGAGCTGAAGGCGCAGTTGCAGGAGTTGCTGGCCATGGGGTATATTCATCCTACTTATTCCCCGTGGGGTGCGCCGATGTTGTTTGTGAAGAAGAAGGATGGTAGTTTGAGGCTATGCATCGACTATCGCCAGTTGAACCAGGCGACTGTTAAGAACAAGTATCTGTTGCCCCGGATTGATGACTTGTTCGATCAGCTTCAGTCGGCCCGGGTGTTTTCGAGGATCGATTTGAGATCGGGCTATTACCAGCTACGGATTCGAGATTCGGACGTGGAGAAGACGGCGTTTCGATCGAGGTATGGGCATTATGAGTTCTTGGTGATGCCGTTCGGGCTCACCAATGCCCCCGCAGCGTTCATGGATTTGATGCATAGGGTGTTTCGTCCGTACATGGACCAGTTCATGGTCATATTTGTTGATGATATCCTTGTGTATTCGCGGTCTACTGAAGAGCATGTGCAACATTTGAGGGCGGTGTTGTAGACCCTGCGCGATCACCAGTTGTATGCCAAGTTTAGCAAGTGCGAGTTCTGGCTCCGAGAGGTGCACTTTATGGGGCACGTTATTTCTAGTGATGGTGTTTCCGTGGACCCGGCCAAGGTCGAGGCTGTGGTGCAGTGGCTGAGGCCGAGTTCTGTCATGGAGATTCGAAGCTTTTTGGGGCTTGCAGGCTATTATCAGAGGTTCGTCCAGCATTTTTCTCGTATTACGGCCCCGATGACCAGGCTTACGCAGGAGGATGTGTCGTTCGTCTGGACAAAGGAGTGTGAGCAGAGCTTCATGGAGCTGAAGAGATTGCTCACGACTGCTCCGGTGTTGGTGTTGCCTTCGGGATCGGGAGGCTTTGTGGTGTGTACTTATGCTTCCGAGGTAGGTCTCGGTGCTATGTTGATGCAGCATGGGAGAGTTGTGGCGTATGCATCCCGATAGTTGAAGCCACATGAGGAGAACTACCGTACTCATGATCTTGAGTTGGCGGCGGTGATTTTCGCTCTGAAGATCTTGAGGAACTATCTGTATGGTGAGAGGTTTGAGATGTTCACTGACCATCAGAGTTTGAGGTACGTGTTTACCTAGAAGGATCTTAACCTCAGGCAGAGGAGGTGGATGGAGTACATAAAGGATTATTATTTCACTCTGTCTTATCAGCCTGGCAGGATGAATGTCGTGGCTGATGCTCTGGGTAGGAGAGTAACGATCAGTCAGATGTTGTTGAGGAAGTGGAGGCTTTGGGAGCAGGTTCCGGCCATGACTTTTAGGCTCAAGGTCCCTCAGGACCAGGGTTTGACTGTCCTTGCGAGTCTGACTGTCACGCCCACGGTGCGTCGACAGGTGACTGAGGCTCAGCGAGTGGACCCCAAGCTACCTCGTATTCTATCGATGGCCGAGGTGGAGTTTGGTGAGGATGGAGCTGTAAGGTTCAGAGGTAGATTGTACGTGCTAGCCGAGGAGCAGGTGCGGCATACGGTATTACGCGAGGCTCATGGGAGTCGGTATGCCGTAGACCCCGGATCGGCTAAGATGTACCAGAACCTAAAGAGGCAATTTTGGTGGCCTGACATGAAGAGAGATGTAGCGGAATTTGTGGCCAGGTGTTTGACCTGTTGTTGACACCTGGAAAATGAACAGGGGTGGAAGCATAACTGAAAAGAAAATCAGGCCAACAGTGGAAGACCACTGATGAAGCTCGTCAACCATTCACCCGGCTAAAGCCTTTGTCGGCCAAAGCTGATGCCCGGTGCCGATGTCATTCAGACGGCAGCGCCGATGAAGCCGCAGTCACTCGACTGATGAGACCTCCCAGCCTTTTAAGAAGAGCTGTACTACTGCTTCGTCTGAGAATCCACGGATGATATGTCAGGGTAAGCCAGATGTCAGCTTACTGATGGATGTAATATGAGATAAAGATGAAACCGGCACCGACAGATAAAGATTGTCAGGGCTCCTACAAAGTCAGAACAGAAGAGCAATCCTCTCCACAGATTACATACCCGGCCGAAGTCTGTCAGACTGAAGCTGATGTCTGGTCTTGTCACCGTTCGGATGACAATGCCGATGAAACATACCCGGTTTTGTCGTCATTCATACGGCAATACTGATTAAACCCCAGTTCGTTCACTGATGGAGCCTCAAAACGATCTCAACAAAGTCATGTCTCTACTAAAGGTGGGCCTTATTCGGTTCTGATGAAGATTAATTCAAAAGAAAGCATGAAGAGAAGCCTAAGGCACGAATGAGGCCTGAAGGCGCTAGATGGGCCGGCCATTTGGGCTCCTGTTAGTGGCGCCGGGAGCCTCAACAGGGGGCTACTTGTCGCGCCGGGAGATGTCTGGAATGGAACTGGCCACACCGACTGCCCTCCGCCGAGAGCACAGAAGGATGAGACCTATATAAACATACCCCCTTTGAAAGAAAAGGGGATCGGAGGATCAGAAGCCAGACCATCGATCAAAAAGAAAGAAAAAGAGAAGAGACCAGAGAGAGAGAGAGCCTCCTCCGCTGAAAAAGAAAGAGAGAAGAGACCCATTCCCAAGGAAGAAGCTCCAGGTGGGCATCCGGGGGAGGGAGAGGAGTCAATGCTCCGCCCTCCCCCATGTTTGTTTTCTCTTTTCTTCTATTTCATGTAATACTTTCGAATCTTATCTCGATTCATGCAATGTAGCCGAAATATCTCGGCATCTGTCTGTTCCCCTTTCCCTCACTCTCTCCCTGTAATCGGTTTGGGTATGGGAATGATGTTTCATATGGGTTTTCTGACTATGTGTCTTCCGTGATGGGCATCATCAAACGAATGGATATATATGTATGATGGGCTGTAGTTTGAGCTTGATTTTTGCTTTTTCTTAAGCCCTATTGCCATTCTCTGTGTTATCTGTAAATCAATAGCATGATGATCAGTTTCGTCTGTCCTTTCTCTGCCTCGTAGCACTGTTATTGCTCACCCCAGAGCCCGGAACAGATTATTCTTTGGCTGCTGGGATGAAGCCGTGCTGTGCAATGATTGAGGCTTGAGAAACTCCGGGGTTCCAAGCATGTGTGTTTCCTCCGTATATGTCATCTAAGTCTCCTCTGGGGCCAGAGACAGCCATCTCTTGGCTCCCAGGGTGACGAATGACCATATTAAGTTTGTCCCCAAGCTCTGCATGATAACGGCGATGAACAGGGGCATTCAGACTTCGGCCTCCCAGATGCCTCTCAAATCCCAATACTCCTCTGGATTCTAGACCTAATCCAACTCAAAGTGGATGCTTCGGACAGCTCAGAGCCCATAGAGTCCGTCGCTTTCAGCCCAAACCACCATTAAAACCAGAAAACAGAGTACCGTAAGCTCTGTTCTGATCCCGGCGCCCTCATACTTCTCGGATCAACCTACAGTAAACTTGGTGAATAGCTCCCGGCGCCGCTTCTTCAGGCGCCGAGAACCACCAGGATCAGCTCCTCCCCCCTTTTTTTCTTTGCGCGCCGGGAGCCCCTATGCCTTGGCTTTCTTCCCCGCGCGCCGGGAGGCCCTCTTTCTTCCTCATGTGCCGAGAGACCCTCCAGGCCATCCTATCAGCGCACCGAGAAGCCGTGCCGGGAGCTCTCTGGCATCCTTGCCATTGGTGCCGAAAAGCCAACCTGTAAACCCCAAGTCGTAAAACCTCTGCTACCACTGAAGAAGCCCCATCAATACTCTTGTTATGTCAAGGGATGCCCTGGGCCATCATATGCACCTCGGGGGTGACAATTAATGGGGATAACCCTCCCCTTTTCTACGAGGTTTTCCGGACTCGATCGGCTTTTATAACCTTCCGAGGCAATGGAGCTCCGCCACTGCATAAGCTTCGTTGACCTCTAAAGGGATATCAAAACAGTGCTGCAGGCACGTACATGGTCAGGGGTCCAATACCCCTCTATTTGGCTTTCACCCCGGCATTCCGTGGGTGATCGTCTATCATTCCTTGGCAAATGCTGAGTCCGGGGGAGATGCTGTCAAAATTCTCCCAGGACCACGAAAGCCGACATTAAGCTGTCCCCGGGACTCTGTATGACACCGGTGACAGGGATCCTCTACGCCTTGGCCTTCCTAAATTCCTCCTCGATCCTGATGTTCTTATAAAGCCCAAGCCTAATCTAGTTCACACTTTGATGCCCTGACCTATTTTTGACCCCAAAGAAATCCTTCCCCTTGGCATGAATCAATCAGAAACCCAAAACAGAGTACCGTAAGCTCTGTTCTGGTCCCGGCGCCCTCACTGCTCTCGGCTCAGCCTACAGTAAACCGGGTGAATAGCTCCCGGCGCCACTTCTTCAGGCGCCGAGAACCCCCAGGGGCAGCTCCTCTCCCTTTCACCTCAGCGCGCCGGGAAGCCCGGGCCGAGAACCTCCAGAGCCCTCTTTGCATCCTCCGCGCCGGGAGACCCCCCTTGCAGCCTCGTCGCGCCGGGAGCCTTGCTCAACCATCCCGCGCCGAGACCCTCTTCTAGCATTTCTTCCTCACGCCGGGAAGCCTGCGCCGAAGGCCCTCTCCCCTTTGGCTTCTCTTTGTCGCGCCGGGAACCCAAGCCCTCTCGTCTTGGCGCCGGGAACCCCCAGCCTTCTTGTTTTTGGCGCCGGAAGCCCTGGCCTTCCCATTTTTGGGTCGTGCCGAGAGCCTGTGTCCATTCAGAGCGTGCCGAGAGCCCAATCTACCACCCAATGAATTCCAATACCCAAAGTGAACCCACAGAGGAATATCTGTGGATCACCCGACATGTCCCGGGGATAAAATTGAAGGGGAGTCATAACCCCTATGTTCCACCTAACTGCAACGGATTTACGAATAACCCTTTTGCTCGGGGGGTCTTGCCACTGCATGAATCCAGCTAGCTTTTCAAAGGGAAAACCACACATTGCCCCATAGCCCATATGAATACGGGTTGGGAGGTTCGGCCCCTCTATCTCTCGGCTCTCATCCCGGTATTCCGTGGGTGATAGCCTCTTTCCCCCTGGGCATAACCCAGATTAAGAGAAAAGGCTGTCGAAATACCGATCGAAGCTTTAAACCTATATCATGGCCATGGCTTTGCCTTTCCGTGGTGGATATCTTCTATCTCCTTGTTTCCACCAAGTATAACTGTTTTGAACCGCCAACCACACGATCTAGTCGGTTTCTGTGGTTGATGTTATTATCTTACCCGCCTCCCCGGCCCTGGTATGAAGTTTAAAATTAAGCATGTGAATATCTGTTTGCCTCTCGAGGCCTCCTACTTTAGCGTTTAATCAAGGGTTGTCCTTCCCTGGAAGGACGTAATTAACGTCATAACGTTCATGGTATGACGGACTTCAGGTCCCGACACGATCACTCACAATCGACTGACCATGTCAGATCGAGCGCACAATAAAATTGTCACTTCGGTGACTGGCACGCCAATAATCATAAATATAAATAAATGAACAATAAGCTTTAAAAAAAGCGCGTCCACAAGTCTGGCACGCCCGGTGGGACTAGTCTCCCTTCATCTTTACGCTAAAGTAGGAGGCCCGGCGGGCCCCCCTGAAACTTCTGATTCTGTGTACTTTCCTTATTTCCAGGAATCTACAATGACAGCTGGAATCATGTCCGTTTGCTTCAACAAACAACCAGTGGACATGCATGTCCAGGAGGGATACTTGGCGGTACCACTGGCGTTCGGCTCGTTTCCCCCAGCTGTCGGGCTGCCCAACTGCTTGGGCGTCGTCTACACCGACCTTCTGAAGGTCGATAACAATGAGCAAGGCACTGCTGCGAGTGCCCCAATGAAGACCACTGTCCAGAAGGACAGCTTGCCAGAGAAGACGGCCCCCACGGCCGTCGCCTGCTATGTCCACCACGTCCAGAAAAGGGACATGGTCCCCGCTGCTGCTCAAAAGGGGAGGAGGACCAACCGGAGGAGCCGGTATGTCACTGCTGACCGTTGTCTTTCCAACTCCGGAAAGACCATGATGATCGGAGGGATCCGGACGAACCTCAACGGCCGCCCGAGGGAGGTCAACCCAGATGTGATCGTCCCGCAAGTGCCCACTACGAACAGATTCCAAACTCTGGCCACCAGGCATGCCAACTGGGAGGCCGATGAGAGGAAGCCGCTGGCGCCCAAGCCAGCAAAATACAAACAGGTCTGGCGACCGAAGAAGATGCAGAGCTGGGCTCCAGCTCAAGATGAGGAGAAGGCTACCAATGATGCTGTCACCCACTTCAGGGCGGGAAGCCAAAGAAGAGAGGGAAAAGAAACAGGAAATGCTATTGCTGCTCACCCCAGAGCCTGGGGTAGGAGAGATGAAAGAAACAATGGAGAAAGAAAACTGACTGCTGCTCGCCCCATAATGAGGGGTAGGAGACTTGAGAAGAAAGAAGACCTTGCTGTCACCCACCCCAGGGCCGGGGGCAGAAGATGGCAGAGAAAGAACCATGATGTTGCTGCCAACTGCTGCCGGAATAACGATGCGGGAATGTGTGAACCAGCCATGGTTGCCGTCCCAAGAAGATCGAGGGCCTGTGCCAGACAGGCCGACATCTTCAAATATTCCAAGGCCGAGCATTTGAATGCTCAGATAACAAGACTGGCCTATCAGCAAAGAAGCCAGGAAAGACTGATGTCCCAACCTGAGCCGCAAAGGCACAACTCTGAAGAGACAAAGCAAGTAGTCCAAGACTACTTCCACTACCTAGGGAGCTCTGCCCTAGGTCAACAAAGACTATCCCGTGCCTTGGGCACCAGGGATGATGAAGAAGAAGAAACCTTCCAAGAAATGATGATCGGAGCCTCCTCCTCCGATTCAAATGACTATGGAGAAGGCCTCAGGGCCAGATATAATGAAGAAGACCTGCACGGGGAAGAAGACAAAGAAAGAATATCGGTCTTTGACCGGCTCAGATATCCTAGCCAAATAAAAAGAAAGGTCTACAGGCGAAAAGGAAAGATGCAAATCTTCGCCTGCAACATGGCTGGACTGGCCAGGGGGCAAGATATACTACCAACTCAGCCAGATGAATTGCTCAGGCTGGCAACTAGACCTGGTCCTGTCACAAGAAGAGGCCAGGCCGCAAAGGATAAAATGAAAATTGATGATGAAGCCCGCAGGATTACCACTATGACAGTTAATGTGGTAACAACAGAAGATGGAGATAACCCCTTTGTTGATGATGCTGAAGGGACTTCTGAAGATATACAAATCCCATCAACTATGGATCCCATGATCCAGATGATGTTCAGGAGATATCAGCAGGAGATCAGCGCTCTCCGAAGACAGCTCAATGAGAGACAGGAAGCTACATCAGTCTCGAAGCAAGCTGAACCTACGGGGCAGACATCCAGCTCCACAGAAACAACTATCCTGGCTAATCCTCTCCTAGCTGATAAGGGCAAGACACCGAGTCAACCTGTTCCACAGCAAACAGCAGCTCAGCCCTCTGTGTCTCAGACACAGCCTACCGCGCCCATCTTGCGCGCCACTGTGATGACAACTCCTCACAGCCAGCAACAAGCTCACTTCTTCCCAGAAGAGATAGATCCAGCTGTGGCCCACAAGCAGATGATTGAAAGAATTGTGGAAATGAAGCTGTCAGAAAAGACCGGTGGTGATGCGGGTACTTATGATGTGTACAGGGTACCCTATCCTCCCCAGTATGCTGCTAAGAAACTACCCCCAGGCGTCAGTAAGCCGCCGAAGTTTGAGAAATTTAATGGCCAAGGCTCCCCTAGGGAGCATATAGCCTACTACACTACAATCATGGGCGACCTAGCAGTCGACGAAGCTTATCTGCTCAAGTTCTTTGGCTCATCCCTCACTGGGTTGGCCTTTGAATGGTACTCAAGCCTGCCAGCCGGGTCAGTGGTTGATTGGCCTGATATGCAAAGAAAGTTCCGCGACAGATTTCATGTCACGGAAAGGGAAATCACGATAGCAGAGCTATATGCAACCAGGCAGAAACAAGATGAGACTGCACTGGACTACATCAAAAGGTGGAGGAATTTAGCCATGAGATGCCGAAGGCCTCCTCATCAGGAAGATGCGGTGCAGATATGCAAGCAGAGCCTCAGGAGGGAGGTGCTAGAAAAGATGATCGGTGCAGATGTCAGAACATTCGACCGACTGAACAATATAGTGGCAGAGGTCGAGACGTTCTTGTCCAAGCGTCCGACCGCCAATGTTCTCACTATGCCGAAGGGAAAATCCAATGAACGACGGCCATCACACTCTGAGGCCAACACCGTCGATTTCAGAACCTTCGAGCAGCAGAAGGGGAAGAAAGGGGCAGATGAAGCTCCCCCGCTGGCAGATACAGCAGAAAGGAAGGATAAAGTCTCTCTGAGAGACAAGATGAGAAAGGCATATTCCTTCCCAAAGGATAAGACGGCCGCACTGTTCAACTGGGCATACAAGTTCAATAAGGTAACATTGCCTGAACCCAAAAGACCAGCCGATGCAGCAAAGAAAGATGATCCGCTGTTCTGTCCATTTCACCGCGCGCTGGGGCACGCAATTGAAGATTGTTATGTCTTCAAAGATATCATGGAAGGAATGGTCAAGAAAGGTGAGCTGCAGCTGGGAGATTACCAGGTAAAGCCGCCTCATCCACATGAGCCTCCACCCTGGAGAGTGGCTGCCAATATGATCTCAGTCTACCAACAGCTGCCCAAAGAGGCCGTTGAAGAATGCACCAAGAATACCTATGAAGCTTGCTTCCTCACCCCGCAGAAAGATCAGGAAGGATGGCAGATGATACCCATAAAAAGTAGAAAGAAGACTCCCGCAGTCAAAACCAACGGAGCAGTTATCCGGGGTGTTACACCAAGGCCTGAGCCGCCTCCGATAAAGTCAATATGGCATACAACTGAGACTGGACCAGTCATCCGGATCCCTACTCACAACCGGAGGAGACAAACTCCCCTCCCTACACATAAAGAAGTAAGCCCTGCAGCCAGGCGTCTGCAGCAATATATTAATGAGCTCGATGAGTACGAGCAGAAGAAGCCCAAGCATCTGCTGATGAAAGACTGTATACTCTGGGAACAGCTCGAAGAATTGAAAATTAAAGAGCAGCCAGAGGCAGAACAAGAAGAAGCTGAAAATGAGCCCTTCTGGGGGCAGGAGCCAGCAAAGTCAAATTCCCAAAAGAAGAAGAAACGGCCCAAATCCAAGAAAGGAAAGAAGGTCACGACAGTACAATGTAACACTCTGTCAGTACTCTTCTCCTTGCCCGGGGAGGACGATGAGCCGGAAGCATCCAACGCTCCGCTAGAAGCTAACCATGCCGAAGCCTCTACCTCGGCCCATGCAACACGTTCTGGGAGAAGATGGGGGCGCCCACCACCAGCCAACCATAATATCATGTTCAGAGGGGAGCAACCCTATCAAATCCCGGAACCAGAGATACGAGGTGTCCAGGTTCCTCCCCCTGCCAGTCTGTACCAAGACAAAAAGAAGGCAGATGAAGCCCCTTCATTCCTGGAGTTCTTGTCCAGCTTAGAAAATGAGCGACCGGCTCGTACTGCTCCAGATAAAAGCAATAAATGCCAGCAGACAGCGGCTGGAAAGCAGAAACAGCATGAAGAAGATGAAGAAGGTAACCCTCTAGCAAAAGCAGGGGCAGTCGCTACAGAAGAAGCCTCCCGGGAGACCGATGAAGAAGATAAAATTGGGACTGGGCAGCCAAGGCCACAGGCACCACATGAACCTCCAAGACCCCGATGGGCAGAGGAGATGAGACTGTCTAATGTCCGGGTGGGCAGTCGAGTCATGAAAATGCTGAAGAAGCTCCCTACCAGATTCTCCATCTGGGAAATTCTCTCTCTGAGTGAAGAAGCTCGCCAAGCAATTGTGGATGCCCTGCAGTCCCCGGCACAATGTGAAGCACTCTTAACAGAGGTGAATGCTGGGCCATCAGTAACATTCACAGAGGATGATATGCTAATCCCAAATTCCGGCCATAATAGACCGCTATATATGAGGGGTTCCCTGAACTGTCAGCCGATAAGCAGAATACTGATAGATCCAGGGGCTGCTGTGAATATTCTCCCATACCGCATCTATCAGAAATATTACTTTGATCTGCAGCTCACCAAGGTCAGAGATATGAAGATTGCAGGATTCAACCAGAAATGTGAAACACCTCTCGGGGTGGCTGATTTCAATCTCACACTGGGCGATCTCACTACAGTGGTACGATTCTATGTAATCGACTCCAACACCACATATAAGGCCCTGCTGGGAAGACCGTGGCTGCACGAATATCAGATAGTGCCATCAACGCTACACCAATGCATAAAATATTGCCATGAAGGAAAAGAGGAAAGGGTGTTTGCAGACTTACATCCCTTCGAAGTGTTCGAGTGCCATATGCTCGATGCATCCTATTACACCGAGGTGTCACAAAGGGATAAAGGAAAAGAAACTGTGGTCAGCCAAGAAAAGCCGGCGACGAAAGCAAGAAATTGGTCTCCGCCGCCGCCAAAAGGCTACATTAAAAAGCATGGGGTGTCTCACATCTCTTATGCTGGTGATTTTGCTCGGATCACTCCTCCCGGCATACACCCAGATGATACTGAAGAAAAGATGAAAGAAAAATACACACAGGTGGAAGTTCCTCAGGGTCTAGTCAAGCCCATAGCCAGCACAGAATACCAGACAGTGCTGCCCCTAAAGACTATGGAAATCCCTCGCTTTGGCGAACCCCCTATCATATTCTACACCGGGGAGGCAGTCGAAGAAGATGATCAAGATTGCATGGCCCCTGAAGAAGCTGCAAACCTGATGGTACCAATTACGGGCCTGGATTATACTACCCAACGGGTTTCACAAATGTTCTCCAAGATGCAAATGCCATCGATACAGCCTGCTGCTCAGAAGAAAGCATTCAAGGAGTTATGGGATCCGCCTCGAGATAGCAAGGAGCTGAGGAAGATCACACAGCACCCGGGACTGGGTTATACCCTGCAAGAATACTATGAAGCTGAGGTGGATATCATCTCAGCCTTCTACCCGAATGAAGATTCCCCAGAAGTAGGGTATGATCAATACCCCTTTGAAGATGAAGAGATTATGTATCAATCCATAACAGACAATGAAGTCCAAGACAACCAGCCGGAGGCAAGGATGTCTGATGAGACCAAGAAGGGTTGGTGCTGGGAGAATCCATCTTGCAAAGAGGATCGGTTCCAGGCCGAAGCACAATTTGACACTGGAACCCCGGATGAAGACCAAGTAGCCAGAGAGCTGCAAGAGTGCCTGGAGTTTGGGCGCATTCTAGAAGAGTTCCGAGCTCTACATAATGATAACCTCTCAGGGGAGCCCACATCAGAAGAGCCTCTAAGCACAGAAGACTCCACGTCGAAGTTTTTCGCTGAGCCAGTCATGTCCTCGGGGCAGACTGAACAGAATCCGGCCGTATTGGCCTTATACGATGCACCAGCATCTGCTGATGACCAATCTGATGAAACAGAAAATCATGAAAATGAAGAAGATTATATCCCGGGAGGCTTTATTGATTTGCAAGAAGCCCCACCCGAAGTTGAGGACGGAGGCCAGGCCACCGTCGATGAGCTAATAGAAGTGAATCTGGGGTCAGCAGATGAGCCAAGGCCTACGTTCCTCAGTGCACTGCTGGAGCCAGCTGTCAAAGAACAGTATATTCAGTTTCTGAAAGAATTCTGAGACTGCTTCGCATGGACATATGATGAGATGCCAGGACTGAGTTCCGATGTGGCACAGCACCGATTGGCGATAAACCCAGAGGCAAGCCCTGTGAAGCAGCCTGCCAGGAGAATGCGTCCCGAACTGATAAATCAGATCAACAAAGAAGTCAACAAGCTGATCGATGTGGGCTTTGTTGAAGAGAACCAATATACTACATGGCTGGCCAATATAGTGCCCGTGAAGAAGAAGAATGGGCAGATCAGAATATGTGTAGATTTCAGGGACCTGAATAAGGCTTGCCCGAAAGATGATTTCCCAGTGCCAATCACTGAGGTAATGATCGATGCAACCACGGGCCATGAAGCCCTGTCATTCATGGATGGGTCATCCGGATACAACCAGATCTGGATTGCTGAAGAAGACAGAGTGCATACTGCATTCCGCACCCCGAAGGGGATATTTCACTACAAAAGGATGCCGTTCGGCCTCAAGAATGCCGGCGCTACTTATCAAAGAGCTATGACAAAGATCTTTGATGATTTACTCTTCAAGAAAGTGGAGTGCTACATCGATGACCTGGTGGTGAAAACCAGCAGAAGAGAAGATCATCTGCAAGATCTGAGGATAGTGTTCCAGAGGCTGCGCAGATATGAACTCAAGATGAATCCTATGAAATGTGCCTTCGGCGTGTCCAGTGGAAAATTCCTTGGGTTCGTTGTCCGTCATAGGGGCATTGAGATCGACCCATCCAAGATTAAAGCTATCCAGGAGCTCCCTCCACCAAGGAATCTCCACGAGCTGAGATCTCTGCAAGGGCGTTTGGCCTATATCCGACGATTCATATCAAATCTGTCGGGGAGATGCCACCCTTTTCACAAGCTCATGATGAAAGATGTACCGTTCCTCTGGGACGAGGGCTGTCAGGAAGCTTTTGAGAAGCTGAAAGAATATCTCAAGACCCCTCCAGTGCTGGGGGCACCTATTAAGGGCAAGCCCCTGATACTATACATTGCAGCCACACACTGTTCCCTGGGGGCAATGCTAGCACAGATAAATGAAGAAGGCAAAGAACAGGCTCTATACTACCTGAGTCGGAGGCTGATTAGAACTGAAGAAAGCTACACCTATATAGAAAAGACATGCTTGGCACTAGTCTTTGCCGTTAAAAAGCTCCGGCACTATATGCTGTCACACGAAATCAGATTGATATCTGCAGCAGATCCGCTCAAATACATATTGACTCAGCCAGCACTGAAAGGCCGGTTGGGCAAATGGGCAGTAATTCTGATGGAATTCGATATCACATATATACCCCAGAGGGCAATAAAAGGACAGGCCGTGGCTGATTTCTTCGCAGAGCACCCTGTGCCAGAGAATGATATGTTGGGGACTGAGTTACCCGATGATGAAACATTAGAAGCCTGCCAGGCTCAGTCAACTATGTGGCAGCTATTCTTTGATGGAGCATCTAGACAGAGACGGACTCCAATGGAAAGACCAGAATACGGGCCGGAGCCGGTATTGTGCTAAGATCGCCAGAGGGGGAGGTTGTGCATACTTCCTGTTCTATAAACAAGCCCTGCACTAATAATGAAGCCGAGTATGAAGCTCTGATAATCGGGTTGCACATCAGCCTCCACATGGGTATCCAGATGCTTCAGGTATTCGGGGATTCAATGTTGATAATAAAGCAAATCCAAGGTGAGTTCGAAGTGCGAAAGCCGGAGTTGAACCCCTACCACCAAAAAGCTGTGCGCCTCATGGCGAAATTCTATCATATTGAGCTCAAGCATGTGGGCCGTGCACATAATGCCCAGGCTGATGCATTGGCAAAGCTAGCCAGCTCAATAGCAGTCCCACCGGATGAGACACTGAACATTGTTGTTATAAATCGGCGGCAAGTCCCCAGCATGCTAGAAGGCTGCCCCGAAGAAAATGAAGTCGCCACGATCAGTACAGAACAGGCATCTGACTGGAGACAGCACCTGCTACAATGGTTTTTACACCAACGACTGCCGCAGAAAAGAGAAGAAAAGATGAAACTTTTAAGGATCAAAGGTTCTTATGAATTCAGAAATGGAACTCTGTTCCGAATAATGGCAGATGCACGCAAGAAGATTCTGCTCCGCTGCCTGTCCACTGAGGAAGCTTGGCAAGCGATGAAAGAAATACATGCTGGGACGGCAGGTGCTCACCAAGCTGGCCCTAAGATGAAGATAGAAATCAAGAAGCTGGGCTACTATTGGCCCACTATGTTTGAAGATTGCTGCAAGTTTGCGAAGTCATGTCAGAAATGTCAGGAGCATGCTGCTGTGCCTAGAAGGCCACCTGCCGTTCTGCACCCTACAATCCCTAGCTGGCCGTTTGCACAATGGGGAACCGATGTAGTCGGCCCACTACCAACCTCCTCAGCCGGACATAAGTACATACTGGCAATAACAGATTACTTCTCCCGATGGGCGGAAGCTATAGCATTACGAGAAGTGACTGGTGAGCTGGTTGCCAGATTCATCAAACAAAACATTATCTTCCGGTTTGGGATCCCCAGCCGAATAATATCTGATAATGGAAGTCATTTCAGAAATCAAAAGATCTATCGGCTCGCCGAGAAGTATAAGATCGAGTGGAGGACTTCCACTCCTTACAATCCACAGGCAAATGGATTGGCAGAAGCCTTCAACAAAACGTTATGCACCTTGTTGGCTAAAGTCGTCAGTTCTAATAAGAAGGACTGGGAAGAAAAGATGTATGAAGCTCTATGGGCATACCGCACTGTCTTCAAGACACCTACAGGGTGCTCGCCATACTCGCTGGTATACGGCTCAGAGGCAGTAGTTCCGCTGGAGCTGGAAGTCCCGTCACTCAGGGTGGCAGTCCAATATGACCTGGCCCGTGGCGAACAAACCAATGCAGAAAGAAGATTACAAGAATTGGCTGAATTGGAAGGGAAGCGCCTCCAAGCTCAGAAGAATATCCAGATGTACCAGGCCCGCATGGCCACTGCATTCAACAAACTCGTAAAAGGACGAGAATTTAAGAAAGGTGACCTCGTCATGGTCAAGAAAAGAGAAGTTATGGCGTCCAACCCAAAAGGGAAGCTGAATCCTAATTGGGAAGGTCCTTATGTGATATATAGGGTCTACGAAGGAGGGGCCTACATGGTCGTTAACAATTGAGGGGAAATCCAATTCTCACCACTCAACGGTAGACACCTAAAGCTGTATCATGCCGCCCAACCAATATTCCCCGAGTAATCAGGCTAAAAGCTACCCATTTCCTTGGTCTAGCGGCACTCCGCCCTAACCGAGCTACCCTTTTCTTGGTCTTGCGGCACTTTACCCTAACCAAGATACCCATTTCCTTGGTCTAGCGGCACTCCGCCCTAACCAAGCTACCCTTCTTCCTCGGTCTAGCGGCACTCTGCCCTAACCGAGCTACCCTGCTCCCTTGGTCTAGCGGCACTCTGCCCTAACCGAGCTACCCATTTCCTTGGTCTAGCGGCACTCCGCCCTAACCGAGCTACCCATTTCCTTGGTCTAGCGGCACTCCGCCCTAACCGAGCTACCCTTTTCCTTGGTATAGCGGCACTCCGCCCTAATCGAGCTACCCTTCTTCCTCGGTCTAGCGGCACTCTGCCCTAACCGAGCTACCCTTTTCTTGGTCTAGCGGCGCTCCGCCCTAACCGAGCTACCCTTTTCTTGGTCTAGCGGCACTTTGCCCTAACCAAGCTACCCATTTCCTTGGTCTAGCGGCACTCCGCCCTAACCAAGCTACCCTTCTTCCTCGATCTAGCGGCACTCTGCCCTAACCGAGCTACCCTGCTCCCTTGGTCTAGCGGCACTCTGCCCTAACAGAGCTACCCATTTCCTTGGTCTAGCGGCACTCCGCCCTAACCGAGCTACCCATTTCCTTGGTCTAGGTTATGTCTAGCGGCACTCCGCCCTAACCGAGCTACCCTTTTCCTTGGTATAGCGGCACTCCGCCCTAATCGAGCTACCCTTCTTCCTCAGTCTAGCGGCACTCTGCCCTAACCGAGCTACCCTTTTCTTGGTCTAGCGGCGCTTTGCCCTAACCGAGCTACCCTTTTCCTTGGTCTAGCGGCACTCTGCCCTAACCAAGCTACCCTTCTTCCTTGGTCTAGCATCACTCTGCCCTAACCGAGCTACCCTTTTCCTTGGCCTAGCGGCACTCCGCCCTAACCAAGCTACCCTTCTTCCTTGGTCTAGCGGCACTCCGCCCTAGCCGAGCCATCCCTTATCATGATCTAATGACAGTCCGACTTGTTACCCTCCCAAAAAGAGGGGAAGAGAGAATAAAAGAATGAAAATAAATAAAAATGGGGTTAAAAATAGAGATACCCTGCCGGTCTTGTTCAGGTTTTCCGAGCAAGGGCAAAAAAATGGCTAAAACCCAGCTGTGGTGAAAACCCGAAAGGGCACTGCAGGCAAAATCGGGTACCCCGCCACGTGAAAACCCGGAAGGGCGCGTGGGCAAAAGCAAGAGGGGGCTGGCTCCGGTGAAAACCCGAAAGGGCGCTTGGGCCAGTAATATGGTGATCCTAAAGAAACCTCACCTCCCGTCATAAACTTCTCGTCGATCGGCCGGCACCTCGTCCAATCAACGATCAAACCCACCCAGTTCAGACCCTACGTCTGTCCTGATAAAACCCTCATACCTTGCCAAAGTCCCACCATGGTGAAACCTGCTTTGATCGATTGGCGCACTGCCCGGTCAATGATGAAACCTATCCGGCTTAGACCTTACGTCTATCCCGATGAAACCTATGAAATCCCTGCATTGGTATAAACCCAATACCGACGATGAAACCTGCTGTTGATTGATTGGCACATTGCCCAATCAGCGATAAAACCTATCCAGTTTAGACCCTACGTCTATCCTGATGAAATCCATGATATCCTTGCATTGGTATAAACCCAATACCGATGATGAAACCCATCTTTGGTCGACAGGGCACCCTGCCCGATCGGCGAAGAAACCTGTTCGGTCTACATCTCACATCTGTTCCGACTAGAGCTGCGTGTCTCGCTATGTCCCACCGTGATGAAATCTGCTGCTGATTAATGGGCACACTCGCCCGAGCAGCAATGAAACCTATCCGGCTTAGACCTTACGTCTATCCCGATGAAACCCATGAAACCTTTGCATTGGTATAAACCCAATACCGATGATGAAACCTGCTGTTGATCGATTGGCACCCTGCCCGATCAGCAACAAAACCAGCCCAGGGTAGACCTTACGTCTATTCTGATGAAGATTCATAAGATCCTTGCATTGGTATAAACTCAATACCAATGATGAAACCCACCTTTGGTCAATGGGCACCCTGCCCGATCAACGAAGAAACCCGTCCTATCAAATTTGCATATCCCTTTACGTCCCGCCGTGATGAGACCTACCATTGGTCGATCGGCACCCTGCCCGATCAATGATAAAACCAGCCCAGTGTGGACCTTACGTCTACCCTGATGAAACCTATAAAATCCTTGCGTCGGTATATACCCAATACCGATGATAAGAGCATGCATTAATGAAGCAGCACATCGCCTGATCCGTGCTGGAGTCCCGATTCAGGAAACATATGTATATAAAAAAAATGGGGTTAAAAATAGAGATACCCCGCCAGACTTGTTCGGACATCCCGGATAAGGGCAAAAATGGCCAAAAACCCAGCTGTGGTGAAAACCCGAAAGGGCACCGCAGGCAAAATCGGGTACCCCTGCCACGTGAAAACCCGAAAGGGCGCGTGGGCAAAAGCAAGAGGGGGCTGGCTCCGGTGAAAACCCGAAAGGGCACTTGGGTCAGTAATGTGGTAATTTAAAAGTTCCATGCCAACCGGCACGCTACCTTTACCTCCCCTTCACTGATGAAGCCTTCCGTCGGTCATCTGGCTCTATGCCCCACCGATGATAAAGCCTTCCCGGGGTGGACCTTACGTCTACCCTGATGAAACCTACATACCCGCTTTCAAACGTCCCACCGACAATGAAACCCATCACCACCCTGATGAAGCCTGTCCAGCTCAGACCTCACGTCTGTCCTGATGAAGCCTACGCATTTCTTGGCAAGCCCCACATGCGATAAAACATGTTGGAATAGACCTTACGTCTATCCTGACGAGACCAACAACTTCACATACGTCCCACAGTTGATCGATTGGCACCATGCCCGATCAATGATGAAACCTTGTCCAGTTTAGACCTTTCGTCTATACTGATGAAACTTATAAATCCCTTTGCATCGATATAAACCCAATATTGATGATGAAACCAACCGTTGATCGATTGGCATCTTGCCCGATCAATGATGAAACCTTGTCCAGTTTAGACCTTTCGTCTATTCTGATGAAACTTATGAAATCTCCTTGCATCGATATAAACCCAATATCGATGATGAAATAAATTGTTGATCGACCGGCACCTCGCCCGATCAATGATGAAACCCTACCCAGTTTAGACCTTTCGTTTATTCTGATGAAACTTACAAAACCCTTCGCTTCGATATAAACCCCATATCAATGATGAAACCACCATTGATCGACCGGCACCGCGCCCGATCAATGATAAAACCCTGCCCAGTTCAGACCCTACGTCTGTTCTGATGAAAACTATGCCCCCTTCAAATGTCCCACCTGCCATAACCTCTACCCAGTCTAGACTTTCCGTCTATTCTGATGAAACCCCTTCTGTCACATCCCTGCAAATTGTCTCCCTCATAGCACATGTCGCCAAGAGGGACGTTTGATGATACCGACACAATCCGGTTTAAGCACCTCTTCGGATGCCCGTCACGCGGTGGAGCGAGTTCCCCATCCTTTCTCTGAAGGGGTGGACGCTCTCCTGCTAGGTACGAGCCATTCACATGAGGGGTTGCTAAAACCACTACCCCACTTCCCGAAGTGATGAAACCACATGGTAGACAAGATGGATACACATGAAGCCAAAAGATCTCTTTTCATTTCATTACGAAGTGAGTACATAAGGGGCCCCGAGGGGACGCTGTGTCACAACCAAAAAAGATGGGAAGAGAAGAAAGAAAAGAAAAGAAAGTGAAGATAATTCATGGCCGCCGAAAGATATCTTCAAAGGCCAGAAGACCAACATAGGGGGCGGCTCCTAACTCATGAAGGCGCGCTTCCTCCTCCTGAAGCCTCATGGACATGTCCTAGAAAGACATCACCCGACCCTCCAGTGAAGCCACCTCCTCGGTGGACTGTGGCCGAATAGAAGATAATTGCTGCAGCTCGGCCCGAAGTTCAGTGAGCTCCGCCTCCAAAACGGCTACCCGTTTCTGGATAGCCTCCTCCCACTGAATAATGCTCTGTATCTCGGCCTGGCATTCATCAAGTGTCAGCGTTAGCTTTTCCACCTCGGATTTGCATTCCGACCTCTGCAACTTCAACGCCGTCAGCCTGTCAACCATGATCCGTGCTAGGAAGTCTCTCCGATGCACGAATTTCAACAAAAGCAAGACCCGCTGAGCCCATGTGTCCAAAGGGCAGCCCATGGCTTGCAGGCCAGCAGTGAGGCGATTGGCGATTTCCTTCAGCTGTAGATATGTCAAGCCAGGCTGAGACTCTACTAGCTGGCGTAACATGTCCAGATGCTGCCAGACGAAGCTGTCAGGAGAAGTAAAGCCAAAGGAAGCAGCTGCGACGACTTCGAAAGTCACCTCTCCGTCAATATCTGCCCATAGTCCAATGCCCGCTTGGGAGGATGAAGAAGGCAAATCTGCCGAAAGAGCTAGCCGGTATCTCTCTATACTCCCCTGCTGGGCTGAAGACTCCTCCTTTGCTGCTGCCTCGGGAGCTACACCTTGAACATACGCGGGAGGAGAATCAATGAGTAATGGGGTTATCTCTGCAATGGAGGCTGCACCTTCAGCTGCTCTTTCTGGCGATGGGGACAGAGGTGCCTTAGACTGTGTAGGCAGGAATTCAGACTCTGTAGCCACTATGGGGCGCGATTGACATTACTACGGCCGGTATGAAAGCGGAGCTCCTAGCCAGATCTGCTTCGGCTCTAAGATCTGAAGCCCTAGCAGGGATGACACTTTCTTCTGCAGCCCCCAAGTCTAATGATGCCAAGTCTGTCGAGGACTGTATCCGCACTGGCACAGGGCGAATGATCTCAGGAGCCCCCGTGCAAGTTAAAGGCAGAAAAGGAACAATAGCCAAATCTACAAGGGAAATGTCCATGAAGGATGTGGAGGTGGCCGAGGTAGCAGCAACAATACTCTGAGACCAAAGCAAAGCGACCTTTAGCACTAAATAAAAGAAACAAATGGAGCAGCATACATGAAGAACAACCCACCTTTGGAGCAGGGTCCGCACCCTCAAAATGGGGCGAAAGAGAAGAAAGCTCCGTGGCCGAAATGGCGAGTGGTAGAGTTATGTCAATCTCAGTATCGAGCCCGGCAAACTCCTCCTGGAATTCTTCCTCAGGGGATAACACTGATAGTTCGGTGGGTCGAAGAGACGGAACACCTTTCGCAAGTGCAGGAGGGGCTTCTGACTCGGCAATACCTTCCCCTTCGCTGTCGCTGAAATCTACCTCCTCCTCATGGGAGACAGCCTGGGAGCTGCCCGAAGATATTTCCACACTAGCTATATGCTGGGCCGGTACCTCTAAAGCATGGCGGGATGAAGATCGAGTGATTATGCGTCTGGCCGGAATAGTACTCTGCTTTGGCCGAGTCTTGTGACCCTCCTGTGGTCGAGGCAGCTCTTCTGTCATTATCATGGCCTCGGCTTGCTCCCCGACTGCCACTGCTACAAGAAAAGAAAACTTCTGACAAGTATAGCAAAGAAAACAACGGAAGTATGAAACAAATGGAAAAAGCACATTTACCCTCCTCCTCGCCAGCCGGGGTGGGAGAAGGCAGTCTTGTGTCCGTCTCTACAGGCGCTTCAACCTGCTCCTGGGCTGTATCAGATAAAAAGAAGCTCAGCCTCAAAGAACTCCCTAGGAGATTGGTCAAGACGACAAAGGAAGTTCCAGCTACAAGCTATCACCATCACCTTCGGCAGATGCCTGTGCGGCCTCCCTCTGAGATGCGAATGCGTCAAATGAAGGAATATCCGGAAGAGGGGTTCCAGCTTCCTTCGCAGTCGAAGCCGACTTCCGGGTCCGAGCGACCTTGGCCTTCTTGGCCTTGGCGACTTCAACCTTCACCACAGAAGGCTTCCTCTTCTTGCCTGGAGGCAGGGGAGTGGTCGTAGGTGCTGCTTCAGGAATTTCAAAGTGGGCAGGTTTCTCAGCTTGAGCAATTATCTTCCTGTAAAGCCCCTGCCGCTTTATGTCTGGTCTATCTGTACGAGACACGAGAAAGGCAGTCATAGTCAACATATGCAAAACATGACAATAAGAAGAAAGAAGCCATGATCAAACAAACAAGGAGCACACCTGCTGGGCCGTCATAAAATGTGGAAAGCGGCCAATACATATAAGCTACCTCCTTTGATCAGGAGGCGGCCTCCTTCACGAGCCAGCATACATCGCCAATAGTCTGACACTTCTCCGTCAGGGCGGCCAAGTCCTTATGGCCATGGAAATCAAGGCAATGAAATAGGCCGAGGTAATCTATGCACCAGGCGTCAACATAATGGAAAGAAACAAAAAGCTGCTTATTTAGAATGACAGCTACCGGGCTCTCCACTGTCAGCCCGTGGACATTTAACAGTACAAAAAGCCAAGAGGTGTGCTGATAATATGACTGGGTGCGGTCCTCCCTCCGCACAAAGGTCCTATAAGGATGAAACCTATCTGCCGGGCCCCTCCAAGAAGTAGCCTTCGAAAGTGGTTCCTCCGAGGGGAATGGATACTGCACCTCCAAATGAGTGTCCCCTATGTGGCCCAGCTGTCTCAAGTCTCTGGTGAAAGTGTCCACATCAACTTCAGAAAAGACAGGAGTGGGTAGTTTCGCACCTGCCTCCTTCAAAGACCGGCGGGCAGCGATATAAGCTTCTGCCTCCCTCTGGTGCTGGGAATAAACCCTCCTCAGATGGACCTCGTCAATATCAAATACAGGCCCTGATTGCCGCTTCAAAAAGCAGCGCTCAGCCACATCCCAGAAAGCGCCTCTGCCATCTTTATAAAAATTGGTGCGTATGTTCCACCACTTGATATAGTCTGATGAGACCCGAGGGAGACGATTGGAGACAGTCGGGACCCTGAAAGTTGTGTCTTCCCGATGATGAAAGAAATCCCACCATATCCGACCGTCGCCGGCAATACTAGACCCGTGCTTGGCCCGGCTCTCTAGGGGAAACTGAACAGCCGATGGAGGGATATGCTGGTCGTAACCAAAATTTCTGCCAAAGCGGAAGGGATAATAGGGCTCCAAAATGAGCAGGCCCCCCTTCCTGAAAACTAATACACTGGGCCGTATGGCCATGGCCCACCTCACCAATTCTGGTTCTAAAAGAGGTCGGGTGGCGGCGACCCCCGAAACAGGATGGACATAAACCTCCACCTCCTCCATTTTGCACTCCCTCTGAGGGTCCACCAAGGGAGCTGAACCTGCTGCCAAGCTCCAAAAGTGAATGCTGCCAGGTGCGTCTACTGGCACTCTTATTAGCCTACCCCTCATCTTGAACAACTGTTCTGAGAAAGGACCAGGTTCAGCGCTAGCGAACTCAATCATACAAGGGAGCAGTGTGTCTGACTGTAAAGTTCTCGGGGCCAGCTCAGGGAAAATGCTGCAAACCCAAGCATTGAAGAAATGAAAGGGACCCACGGTCCTCGAAGAGCGGGGGGTCCGATGTCTATGCAAGTCCCCCAAGGATTTGTAAATTAAACACAGAGCCACTGGGCACAAAGACAATCGCATCCCCCAAGCCATCTGGCAGGCCGGATATATAGCCTCGGGTCTAATAATCATCTCGTCCCCTTGAGGGAGAGCGAAAGTGCATAGCCAGAAAGCCAAATAGGCCGCATAATGGGTGATGGGATCAACCCCTGCTGGGTTCGGGCCGTCCGCGTCTGTCCGGTGCAACGAAGCTGGCAGTGCTGACTTGTAACGGGGGGCCCTGACCTGTTTACTGGAAGTCAGCCCTACGAAAGGAAAGTCTGCGTACCTCAAGGGACCCCCGAAAAAATATTGTATCCACTTCCCCACACGGACTCTCAGTCGGCTGCTCTTTTCCCTGGCTTGATAGCCTTTGGAGGACCCCCTACTGTAGGCCAAACAGATGGACCGGTAAGCTTTCATCAGGTACCGGTATGCATAACCGAAAGAATAGCGGCCCTCTCCATTAGAGGCGTCCTTGATGGAATCATCCAGGCAGACCTCCTCATATGGCTCTCCGTCCATGGGTAGGCCAGAAAGCTGCGATAAACTCCAGAGGTCGAGGGATGTCTCGCCTTCCGCTGTATAGAATGTATTGAACTGCGGGTAGAACACTTCAAGCATACCGCAACACAATCCCCGAGAGACGGGATAGCGAAACCTGGAGGCAAATACACTATGGTATACCCCAGCTCTAACCAATAGAGGGGCATACTCCTTCAAAACATATTCTGTAAACTCCACTGCTCCAACCCTAAAAAGATGGGCGTCTGTCAACTTGGCATCTCCAAACCAGCCGGCAGCTAGCTGATATTTAAACTGAACGGCCAGGCAGTTAAGAACAAATGGCTCGTCTCTATAACCCCACTTTGCAGGCGCAAAAAAGAGTCCGAATGAAGTCTTCTCTCGGTGGACACGGCCGGTGGTATGATCCCACCTTGCAGGGGTGAATTCTGGGGCCCGGGTTAGCATCTTCTTCTCGGGTTCTAAATCGGAGATGCCCAGCACAGCATTCCAGTCCCTCTGTTCACCTGGGAGATATATGGCTCGGGCTCGATAGACAGAACCCTTCATGCTGTCTCTATCGGCAAGTATTGCCGCTTCCACGGAACGGGCAATAATAACATCCCGCATTCCACGTACGGTGAAAGTCCGAACAAACGGCAGCAAATGACGATCCTTCGGCAAGTCCGGGCGGTAGTCAGCAATCCTGAATTCAGCACCCTCCAGGGAAGAATAAATTTCAGCAGTCGATACGGTGTCAGTTTCAGAATCGGAAGATTCGTCGACACTAGCAATCTGGTCATAGCCAAAGCTCAGGCTGTATACATTCAACCAGTTGACTTTGGCCCGAGATATGTCCGGCTGAGCCGATGAACTTATTCCAACGGCTTCGGAAGATGCAGCAGCAGAACTGGAAGCCATGTCAACAGCTGCAGTCAGAAAAAGACAAGAAAAGAAGCTTCAGAAAGATGAATGGGCATGAAACAATAAGACAAACAAATTCTCAAAAATTTCGGCAGCATCTCCTCTTGTCCGAGGTATGCCCAAAAAAGAATAGGGAGTCACCCACCAAGAGGGAGTGATCCCGAGCATAAGATGGGACTCAATCCCATATATATAGCGAACCTACCCCAAAAAATCGGCAATGAAGGGGGGGGGGGAATGACGCTCTCGGGGGGGGAAGCTCACAGCTCACCGCCACCGCCGAAGTGAAGAAAGAGAAAGAAGAGGAGAGAATGAGGGACAGCAAGGCTTTCGGCGCCTTAAAAAGGGCCCAAAGCTGAGGGGCTCTCGGCGCGGCCAAATGCGCGCCGAGAACTCCCCGGCCGAGAGCTCCCGTCGGCCAAAAGGCGCGCCGAGAGCTCCCCGGCCGAGAACCCCCGTCGGCCAAAAGTCGCGCCGACAGCTCCCAGGCCGAGAACCCCTGTCGGCCGTGAAGCGTGCCGAGAAGCCCATGCGCCCACTCGCGCCGATATCCTTCGCGCCGGGAGGTCCATGCCGAGAAGCTCCGAAATGCTGGAAATAAAGAAAATACAAAGATGAAGACATCAAAATGAAAGATGAATATGCAAAAGGGTTACTACAGCAACATGATCAAGCTGAAGGACAATGTCAAGGATAAAACTGAGGAATATACCCTCAAATGATGAAGAACACCTGCAGACCCCGTGTCGCTTATTCTGCACTTACGCCGCCCGCAGGTGGGGGGCATTTGTTGACACCTGGAAAATGAACAGGGGTGGAAGCATAACTGAAAAGAAAATCAGGCCAACAGTGGAAGACCACTGATGAAGCTCGTCAACCATTCACCCGGCTAAAGCCTTTGTCGGCCAAAGCTGATGCCCGGTGCCGATGTCATTCAGACGGCAGCGCCGATGAAGCCGCAGTCACTCGACTGATGAGACCTCCCAGCCTTTTAAGAAGAGCTGTACTAGTGCTTCGTCCGAGAATCCACAGATGATATGTCAGGGTAAGCCAGATGTCAGCTTACTGATGGATGTAATATGAGATGAAGATGAAACCGGCACCGACAGATAAAGATTGTCAGGTCTCCTACAAAGTCAGAACAGAAGAGCAATCCTCTCCACAGATTCCATACCCGGCCGAAGTCTGTCAGACTGAAGCTGATGTCTGGTCTTGTCACCGTTCGGATGACAATGCCGATGAAACATACCCGATTTTGTCGTCATTCATACGGCAATACTGATTAAACCCCAGTTCGTTCACTGATGGAGCCTCAAAACGATCTCAACAAAGTCATGTCTCTACTAAAGGTGGGCCTTATTCGGTTCTGATGAAGATTAATTCAAAAGAAAGCATGAAGAGAAGCCTAAGGCACGAATGAGGCCCGAAGGCGCTAGATGGGCCGGCCATTTGGGCTCCTGTTAGTGGCACCGGGAGCCTCAACAGGGGGCTACTTGTCGCGTCGGGAGATGTCTCGAATGGAACTGGCCACACCGACTGCCCTCCGCCGAGAGCACAGAAGGATGAGACCTATATAAACATACCCCCTTTGAAAGAAAAGGGGATCGAAGGATCAGAAGCCAGACCATCGATCAAAAAGAAAGAAAAAGAGAAGAGACCAGAGAGAGAGAGAGCCTCCTCCGCTGAAAAAGAAAGAGAGAAGAGACCCATTCCCAGGGAAGAAGCTCCAGGTGGGCATCCGGGGGAGGGAGAGGAGTCAATGCTCCGCCCTCCCCCATGTTTGTTTTCTCTTTTCTTCTATTTCATGTAATACTTTCGAATCTTATCTCGATTCATGCAATGTAGCCGAAATATCTCGGCATCTGTCTGTTCCCCTTTCCCTCACTCTCTCCCTGTAATCGGTTTGGGTATGGGAATGATGTTTCATATGGGTTTTCTGACTATGTGTCTTCCGTGATGGCCATCATCAAACGAATGGATATATATGTATGATGGGCTGTAGTTTGAGCTTGATTTTTGCTTTTTCTTAAGCCCTATTGCCATTCTCTATGTTATCTGTAAATCAATAGCATGATGATCAGTTTCGTCTGTCCTTTCTCTGCCTCGTAGCACTGTTATTGCTCACCCCAGAGCCCGGAACAGATTATTCTTTGGCTGCTGGGATGAAGCCGTGCCGTGCAATGATTGAGGCTTGAGAAACTCCGGGGTTCCAAGCATGTGTGTTTCCTCCGTATATGTCATCTAAGTCTCCTCTGGGGCCAGAGACAGCCATCTCTTGGCTCCCAGGGTGACGAATGACCATATTAAGTTTGTCCCCAAGCTCTGCATGATAACGGCGATGAACAAGGGCATTCAGACTTCGGCCTCCCAGATGCCTCTCAAATCCCAATACTCCTCTAGATTCTAGACCTAATCCAACTCAAAGTGGATGCTTCGGACAGCTCAGAGCCCATAGAGTCCATCGCTTTCAGCCCAAACCACCATTAAAACCAGAAAACACAGTACCGTAAGCTCCGTTCTGATCCCGGCGCCCTCATACTTCTCGGATCAACCTACAGTAAATTTGGTGAATAGCTCCCGGCGCCGCTTCTTCAGGCGCCGAGAACCACCAGGATCAGCTCCTCCCCCCTTTTTTCTTTGCGCGCCGGGAGCCCCTATGCCTTGGCTTTCTTCCCCGCGCGCCGGGAGGTCCTCTTTCTTCCTCATGTGCCGAGAGACCCTCCGGGCCATCCTATCAGCGCACTGAGAAACCCGTGCCGGGAGCTCTCTGGCATCCTTGCCATTGGCGCCGAAAAGCCAACCTGTACACCTCAAGTCGTAAAACCTTTGCTACCACTGAAGAAACCCCATAAATACTCTTGTTATGTCGAGGGATGCCCTGGGCCATCATATGCACCTCGGGGGTGACAATTAATGGGGATAACCCTCCCCTTTTCTACGAGGTTTTCCGGACTCGATTGGCTTTTATAACCTTCCGAGGCAATGGAGCTCCGCCACTGCATAAGCTTCGCTGACCTCTAAAGGGATATCGAAACAGTGCTGCAGGCACATACATGGTTAGGGGTTCAATACCCCTCTATTTGGCTTTCACCCCGGCATTCCGTGGGTGATCGTCTATCATTCCTTGGCAAATGCTGAGTCCGGGGGAGATGCCGTCAAAATTCTCCCAGGACCACGAAAGCCGACATTAAGCTGTCCCTGGGACTCTGTATGACACCGGTTACAGGGATCCTCTACGCCTTGGCCTTCCCAAATTCCTCCTCGATCCTGATGTTCTTATAAAGCCCAATCCTAATCTAGTTCAAACTTTGATGCCCTGACCTATTTTTGACCCCAAAGAAATCCTTCCCCTTTGCATGAATCAATCAGAAACCCAAAACAGAGTACCGTAAGCTCTGTTCTGGTCCCGGCGCCCTCACTGCTCTCAGCTCAGCCTACAGTAAACCGGGTGAATAGCTCCCGGCGCCACTTCTTCAGGCGCCGAGAACCCCCAGGGGCAGCTCCTCTCCCTTTCACCTCAGCGCGCCGGGAAGCCCGGGCCGAGAACCTCCAGAGCCCTCTTTGCATCCTCCGCGCCGGGAGACCCCCCTTGTAGCCTCGTCGCGCCGGGAGCCTTGCTCAACCATCCCGCGCCGAGACCCTCTTCTAGCATTTCTTCCTCGCGCCGGGAAGCCTGCGCCGAAGGCCCTCTCCCCTTTGGCTTCTCTTTGTCGCGCCGAGAACCCAAGCCCTCTCGTCTTGGCGCCGGGAACCCCCAGCCTTCTTGTTTTTGGCGCCGGAAGCCCTGGCCTTCCCATTTGTTGGTCGTGCCGAGAGCCTGTGTCCATTCAGAGCGTGCCGAGAGCCCAATCTACCACCCAATGAATTCCAATACCCAAAGTGAACCCACAAAGGGATATCTGTGGATCACCCGATATGTCCCGGGGATAAAATTGAAGGGGAGTCATAACCCCTATGTTCCACCTAACTGCAACGGATTTACGAATAACCCTTTTGCTCGGGGGGTCTTGCCACTGCATGAATCCCGCTAGCTTTTGAAAGGGAAAATCACACATTGCCCCATAGCCCATATGTATACGGGTTGGGAGGTTCGGCCCCTCTATCTCTCGGCTCTCATCCCGGTATTCCGTGGGTGATAGCCTCTTTCCCCCTGGGCATAACCCAGATTAAGAGAAAAGGGTGTCGAAATACCGATCGAAGCTTTAAACCTATATCATGGCCATGGCTTTGCCTTTCCGTGGTGGATATCTTCTATCTCCTTGTTTCCACCAAGTATAACTGTTTTGAACCGCCAACCACACAGTCTAGTCGGTTTCTGTGGTTGATGTTATTATCCTACCCGCCTCCCCGGCCCTGGTATGAAGTTTAAAATTAAGCATGTGAATATCTGTTTGCCTCTCGAGGCCTCCTACTTTAGCGTTTAATCAAGGGTTGTCCTTCCCTAGAAAGACGTAATTAACGTCATAACGTTCATGGTATGATGGACTTCAGGTCCCGACACGATCACTCACAATCGACTGACCATGTCAGATCGAGCGCACAATGAAATCATCACACATGTGACTGGCACGCCAATAAATCCATAAATATAAATAAATGAACAAATAATAAATAAATAAAAAATCCGCGTCCACACCTGTCAGCAGGTGAAGGTTGAGCACCAGTGACCGGGGGGCACACTTCAGCCTTTGGATGTTCCTGCGTGGAAGTGGGACCACGTGACCATTGATTTCGTGGTTGGGTTACCGAGGACGTCCAGCGGGGAGGATAGTATCTGGTTGCTAGTAGATAGAGTGACAAAGACGGCGCGGGTGCTGCCGGTCAAGGTCAGTTGGAGCGTGCATCGTTTGGATCATTTTTATGTGGAGCAAATTGTTCCGTTGCATGGAGTTCTCATCTCCATTATGTCCGATCGTGATCCCCGTTTCACTTCTGGATTCTGGAGGAGCTTCCAGAAGGCTCTAGACACCGAGTTGGCATTCAGCTCGGCCTATCATCCTCAGTCGGATGGTCAGTCTGAGCGGACCATCCAGACTTTGGAGGACATGTTGCGAGCGTGTTGCCTAGAATGGCAGGGGAGTTGGACCCACCATCTGCCATTAGTGGAGTTTGCCAAAAACAACAGCTATCATTTGAGCATTGGTATGGCTCTCTATGAGGCGTTGTACGGGCGACCTTGTCGGAGTTCGCTTGATTGGTTCGAGGTGGGCGAGCGTACCTTGACCGGGCCAGATTTGGTGCAGCAGTGTGTTGAGGTGGTGCATGTCGTTCGGCAGAGGATGTTGACAGCTCAGAGCCGACAGAAGAGTTATGCCGATCGGAGGAGGCGACCTCTCAGCTTTGCTGTGGGAGACCGAGTTTTCTTGAGACTTTCTCCCATGAAGGGTGTGATGCGTTTCAGTAAGCGCGAGAAGCTGAGTCCCCGCTACATTGGTCCCTTTCCCATCATCGAGCGTGTTGGGGAAGTTGCTTATCGGTTGTAGCTACCTCCGGAGCTTTCCGCCGTGCATGATGTGTTCCACGTGTCGATGCTTTGGAAGTATATGCCCGATGATTTCCATGTTCTCGAGGATGCCGTTTGGCCTGAGGTGACCCCAGATCTGTCACTTCAAGAGTTTCCTCTTCGCATTGAGGATCGGCGAGAGCAGCACCTGCGGAACAAGGTTATTCTCTTGTTAAGGTTGTCTGGTAGCGTCACTCTGGTGGCGAGGCATCTTGGGAGCATGAGGATGAGATGCGAGAGCTATATCCTTATTTGTTTGTGTGAGTCTTTCCCCCGTTCTTGTGCCTTATTCTTGAATTTCGAGGACGAAATTTGTTTAAGGGGGGAGGGCTGTGATGTCGCGGACCCTTTTCGGATTCTTCCTCTTGGGTCCCGGATCTGTGTTTTGGGTGAATTTGGCTCCGTTGTGTCTAAAATTATGTTCTGGACATCTTTCGTGTTGGGATCCGTGCGATTCGGATCAGTTCGGAGGCTCAGAACGTGTTCTGCGGCCTTTCCGCGTGTTTTCCGATTCCCGCGTGTATGTCTCGGAAACACCTACGGAACCCTGTAGCGGGTGAACCGGGCCATTCATCTACCCGCGAGTGGTACCGTTGCGATCAGCGCGTCGAGAGGATCGAGAAGGTGTATTTTTCTATTTTTTAGGATTTTTTTGATTTTCTGGATTTTCTATAAATACCAAACCTTTTTCTTTTCTTTTTCACCTTTTTCTTCTTCTTCTTCCTCCTTCTTCCAACCGTTGGAGAGACCCCTCCCCACCGCGCCATTCTTCTTCCCCGGGTGATCGAGACGCGGCCTCCTTCACTCCGGCAACGGCGTGGCAGCGGCGGCGGCGACAAGGCGGTCCCGGTGGTGCCCTTTTCACGGCGGGAGGCGGGGCGTGCGATGTGCAAAAGCTTCTTCCTTGGCTTCGGCGGTGATTCGGCGGAGCATTCACTCCATTGAGGTAGGGGGACGAATCCCTGTGCTCATCCCGTAATCCCCTGGGATTTTTAGGTCGAATGGGAGCCGAGAGGGGTGTGTTTGAGCGGGTTAGGGCAAAATCATGTTTTGGGGAGAGTTCACCCGATCTATGGATTTGAGCCGCGATTCAGCGTTTTGATGGCCTAGAATCATGCTAGGGGTCCCCTGTGATCTTCCCCTTTGATTTCCCCCTCTCCTATGGAGGTATGGGGGCGTGGTTGGAATTTTTGGGCGTTTCCCGCCGTTTCACCCTCGGGCGGGTGTGACGGTCCTTCCAGTGACCGTCACACTGTATAACGCGCCTGGATGGGTGAGTTGTAGCCCTGAGTGTAGCAAGTGGGGTCTGTGGGATGTGACGGTCCCACGATAGACCGCCACAGTGCTGTGACGCACCTAGGTTGGAACGTCATGCTACGTTCGACCGTTGGCTGCCGACCGTTGGTTTTTGACCGTTGGAGAGTCAAGGCCTGCGACGCACCTGGCTTGGCGCGTCATAGCCTTGTAACGCCCCTGGATGGGTGAATCAGAGCAGGCGAACCCACCTCCCCTAACGCACCAGGGTTAGTCCGTCAGGTGCTGTGACGCCCCTTGGTGGGCGCGTCAGAGCCTGTTTTCGCCTTGGCTTGTGACGCTCCAGGGCCAGACCTTCAGGGCCATGTGACGCTCCAGTGTAGGTGTGTCACAGCCTGTGACGTGCCTAGGTGGGTGCGTCAGGGCCAGTTTCCGCTTTGGCTTGTGACGCTCCAAGGGTGGACCGTCAGAGCCTTGTGACGCCGCAGTGCGTCACAGCCTGTGACGGCCCAACGGTGGACCGTCAGGCTCTGTGCTGCACTGTGTGTGTGCGGTCCCGTTTCTTTGGCGGTGGTTTCCGTGAGTTAGTCCTTACTGTCAGTGACCTGTCCACAAGTCGTATCTTCCTGCGCACGCGGGTGCGGACCCACCTGGGAGCGGTAGAGAGCGAGACCCAGTGAGAGGCGATTTTTAGGCTGGTCACCGTAGGGCCCCTTGACTTTGCCACCAGAGTCCAGTGGGGGAGAAAACCAGCTAGAGGACCCGACCTAGAGCATATGGTCTGTGTGTGAACACGTAGTTGGGGGCTTAGGACATGCGCTGACGAGCGTGACCCCAGCTAGTCCTTGTTGTGGTACTTGTTGCGTGTCTGAGTCTCACGCCCGGGGTGTTGCAGCTAGACACTTGTCACGCAGTGTAAGACGTTAGGGGACGTATCCGGTCTTTCTTCTAGTGGGTAGTGCTCCTGTTCGCTGGCAGGTGTGGACTCGGGTTTCGTTGGACGGAGGTTTAGTAGTGTGTGCTGTTAGAGTAGACTATTTTTTCGTTTCTTTACTTTAGCTTGTTGGTTCTACCATACTCCTGTTAGGTAGGGCTACTTTTCTGCTCTCTTGCTTCCTGCCTTGTTTTCTGCATGAGGTGGGGGTTCACGGGATCCCTACTAGGCCAATGAAATGAGGGTCACCCCTGCTTTTCACGTGAGGCGGGGTCTTCGAGAGGCGCGGCCGAGTTCGAGCGTGGTTCTTCTAGCCAGGGTTAGTCGCCAGTCTGCCAGAGTCGGGGGATGCCCCGTGTAGTTGTACGCCGGGGGATGCCCTGTGTAGTTGTACTTTCCTTTCTGTTGACTGTACTTTTATTTTGGACATGAGACTCTGTGGACCGTGTAGTAGTTTATTTTATTTATATTATGCTGTGCATTTTATTTTAGATCATTGTGCTATCTCTGCGGTTGTTTCAGCTTCTCTTGTACTCCCACACCATCCCTTTTTACCCTTCCGAGTCTTCGGGCTCGTGGGTTGGTGGACTGAGATTCGAGAGGCGCCGGTTCCTTTCCGGTACTCGGATCCTGGGGTCGTCACAAGTATGGCAATACATTGCTTAACAAAACAACAATACTTAGTAGATGACACGAGAAAAAAGTAGAGAAGGTGTTCTTATGGTGTTGAAGACAAGCATTCCAGTAATTTGTATTAAGATAAGGGATATTATATATTTTTTCAATAAGACCAATGAGTAAGTTGGTAAATCACACTTTTGACATTTGGGAGACACCTTGATCAAAGGCCTGAATCCCCAGTTACTCAATGTGAGTATCTCATTACCTCTCCTTTTTAGAGAACAGAGTTAGTAACTGTGACTTTTTACGTGAGGAAACACCTTGATCAGAGGCCAGAGTCCCCAGTTACTCACCACCTTGTGACCATTGCTCTGTAATGATCTGAAGCACAAATTTGTTTTGCAGAGATTGCTCTTCCCCACCCTTTTTTTTGAATTTGACATCTCATGACATGGGAATTACTTCCCTTCATTGATGAAGCTCCCAGTTTCTCAGTGATCAATATATTTATTTGGTTGATCAGTTATATTGTGGAGATGAAGTGATTGAAGACAATACCAAAAGGACTGTTTCTTTGAAATGAATCTTGAAGTCTAGATTTCGAGTTGTTTTGGACAGAAGTCAAGACATACAGATGTTATCCTGAACCGGAATCATTTACAATGTTGGAAGATATACTTTGAACACTTAATCCAAATCTCTGATGGACTACTAGAGGAAAGATTCTAGCAGGACTTTAGTAACACAAACTTATAGACTTAAGAGATGAGTGAGATTCTACTGTCTGAGAGAGAACTGCACTCATTCAATCATGAGAACCAGCAATGGCACACATCTATTCAATCTTTTGAATCAGTCAAAATTCACTAACTGCCCAACTCCCCCTCAACCGATGCACTAAAGGAATTTAATCAGCAGACTCTCAGGACTCCCCCTCACTGATAGGACAGGCTTCTCATACAAACTCTTGCTAAGATAAAATAATTCAATATCAGGAGATTAGCAATTAAGATAATTTAAATAAGCCTAATTCTCTCCTTAATGTGGTGAATTTGTCATTGTCTAGAGGCTTGGTGAAGATATTAGTAATTTGATTAGCAGTGCCTACATGAAACAGCTCAAAGGTGTTTTTAGAAACCTCATCTCTTATGAAATGATGCTTTATTTCTATGTGTTTGGTGCGGGAATGCAAGACAGGGTTCTTGGCTAGATTGATGGCACTAGTATTATCACAGTAAATGGGTGTGCACCCCAGGTCTACTTGATAGTCCTGAAGCTAGTGTTTAATCCAAATAACTTGTGTACCACAACTCCCTACAGCCACGTCCTCAGCCTCTGTAGTGGAGAGGGCCACAGAATATTATTTCTTGGAACCCCAAGATACTAAACACCCATCTAGAAATTCACAGTGACCACTAGTACTTTTTCTATCTAGCTTACACCCGGCATAATCTACATCTGTGTATGCAACTAAATCTAGTGTGTGTGATGCAGGAAACCATAAACCAAGGGTGTGTGTAGTAGACAGATATCTGAAAATTCTTTTCACTGCAGGTAAATGCAATTCAGTGGGTCTAGATTGATACCTTACACATTCCTACACTGAACTGTATATCAGGTCTTGAAGCTGTCAAATAAAGTAGAGATCCAATCATACCTCGATAGAGCTTGGCATCTACTTCTTTACCTGTCTCATCTGCATCCAATGAGGTATTGGTACCCATTGGTGTTGTAATGTGCTTCAAGTAGGTCATGCCAAACCTGTTGAGAATTTCCAATGTGTACTTGGTCTGGTTGATGAAGCATCCATCCTCTAACTGTTGTACCTACAAGCCAAGAAAATACTTTAATTCACCTACCAAACTCATTTCAAATTCAGCAGACATCAACTTAGAAAATTCATTACATAGTTCAGAGCTAGTTGACCCAAAGATAATATCATCTACATATACTGAACTATGATGAGGTCTTTATTTGAGCTCTTGGAAAATAAAGTTTGATCCACCTTACCTCTATGGTAGCCCTTGCTGATTAGAAATTCGGTCAGTCTTTCATACCATGCTCGAGGAGCCTGCTTTAGACCGTACAGGGCTTTATTCAATTTTAAAACTTGGTCAGGTTTAGTGGAGAATTGGAAACCGGGGGGCTGTTCAACAAAATCTTCTTCTTTGATAATTCCATTTAAGAACGCACTCTTCACATCCATTTGTTGGAGTTTTATATTCTTGGAGCATGCAAATGCTAACAATATTCTTATAGCTTCCATCTAGCAACAGTGCATAGGACTCATCGAAGTCAACTCCAAATTCCTGACAGTAGCCCTTGGCTACTAGTCTGGCTTTATTTCTAGAAATGATTCCATCTTCATTCATTTTATTCTTAAACACCCACTTAGTTCCTATCACATTAGTGTTCTCAGGTCTTGGAACAAGTTCCCAGACATTGTTTCTATCAAATTGACCTAACTCTTCAGACATGGCATTGACCCATGATGAATCATTTAAGGCTTCCTCTATTGATTTTGGTTCAATTTGAGAGACTAAAGCAATTAAATCTTGATTTTGAACATTTTTGAAATGAGACCTTGTTCTAGGGGGGATCCCTTAAATTTCTTATGATGTTATCCTCAGGGTGATCTTTCAAGAATCTTATATTTATTGAAGACTCACCTGTTTCAGCTGGCCCTACATGGTTGGGAGTATATGATGTTTCATTCGGCTGAACCTCCTCTTCTTCTTTGTCTTCTAGGAATTCTCCATCGTGCCTGGAAGCCCAGTCAGCATCTTCAAAGTTAGCAGCATCTTTTGTTTCACCAAAAATGATATGCAGAGACTCTTCAACTTTCTGATCAGTTATGTTAAAGACCCTATATGCTCTTGACACTTCAGAGTATCCTAAAAATGTTCCTGGACAGCTTTTAGCATCAAACTTATCTAAGTCTTTCTTGTCATTATTATGGATAAAGCATTTAGCACCAAAAATCCTAAAATGAGCCAAGTTTGGTTTCTTACCTTTCAATAGCTCATAAGGAGTTTTCTTGTGAATTGGTCTTACCATGGCCCTGTTGATTATATAAGTTGCTGTATTGGCCGCCTCTGCCCAGAACTTTCTTGGTAGTTGACTCTCAATCAGCATGGTTCGGGCCATCTCCACAATGGTTCAATTTCTTCTCTCCACAATTCTGTTCTACTCTGGTGTCCTGGGAGAAGAAAACTTGTGTGTCAGTCCCTCACTTTCACAAAGGTCAAAAAACATGGAGTTTTCAAATTCACCTTCATGGTCAGATTGAATTGAACAAATCTTATGTTTTCCTTCTTGTTTGACCTTATTGAAGAATTATTTGAATTTTTGAAAAGCATCATTTTTGTTGGCTAAGAAAAAGATCCATGAAAATCTAGAGAGGTCATCAATGATCACATAACCATACCTACTTCCATTAAGACTCTGAGTTCTAGTAGGACCGAAGAGGTCCATATGAAGAAGTTCCATTGGTCTAGAAGACAATGGCTCAGATCTTAGTTTGAAGGACTTTCTGGTCTGTTTGCCTAGAGCACAGGCATCACAGATTTTTGAAATTGAATTAAACTTGATTTTAGGCATGCCTCTAACTAAATCACGCTTGATCAATTTATTCAAAGTAGAAAAGCTAGCATGGCCTAAACGTCTATGCCAATCAAAAGCATCCCTTTCAGAATTAGCAGATAAGCAGAGGTTAGATTCAGACTCAACATCTAAGTCTACCATGTAGACATTATTGGTCATGTTTGCTACAAACTTAACATAATCAGAATTTATTTCAACGATTTTGCATGAGTTGTTGTCAAACATAACCCTGTGACCCTTGTCACATAATTAACTAATGCTAATCAGATTGTGTTAAAGACCTTCCACAAGTAAGACTTTCTCAATAGAGTTAGTGGAGGACTTACCAACTGTGCCAACCCTAATGATCTTACCTCTATTCTTTCCTCCGAACTTGACCAGACCCCCTACCTTCATTTCTAACTTGCTGAACTTGGATCGATCTCCTGTCATGTGCCTGGAGCAGCCACTGTCAAGGTACCATTTGTTGTTCTCAGCTGCCAGGCAGACCTACACAAACAAAATCAAGTAAAGTGATTTGGAACCCAAGATAAGTTGGGTCCAAAGACATCATTCAAATCTTTAAGCAGATGTTTAGGAATCAAGAGTTGTTTGAACTTGTTTTTCTCTTTGATGTGACACGACCCCTTGGACCTGAATTTGCAAGCAACCGGGCCGAACGACGATATCTCACAAGCGGGTTCACCCGCAATGCGCGCACCCGGGCCCGTAGTGTTAGCGCAGCAAGAGTGATATAGAAGGGGGGGATGAATAGATCACTCCCAATTTGCAGAAACTCAGGCGGAAAATAGATTCTACTGCTAACGCACCTCCTTAACCCGTACACAGAGAAATATAGATGAGAGTGAAGAACTGATCACTTGAAGGCAAAGGGACAAGCAGATGAAGAGCACAGAAATCAATAGCAAACCACAGAGGAGGCACTCGGTTTTTAGGTGGTTCGATTGCAGTCCGCAATCTACATCCACCCCTCACTCCAACTAGAGTGAGGATTCCACTAGGCAAAGCTAGATCACAGCAGACTCAGTCTGCGTACAACATGCTGCCACACAGCTTGAACACCCAAGGGAAACAAATCCCTCGACCAAGCTCTGCTACCCACAGAACTTGAAGCCTATTCTAGCTCCCAGATAGAACACAACCGGAGAATCCTCTCCCTTCCTCCACACACAGAGGGAAACTGTTAATGACAACCTGTCACTAACAACACCAGAGATCACCGATCTCTCTTCCTCTGCAACTCAGAGGGAAACTGGAGTAGTACTCCCTTCCTCAACACACCGGAGGGAAACCAATTCAAATCAGAATGGAAGAAAAAAATAAACGAAAGAAAAATAGAAAGAAAAACCAATGAAGAATAAATCGGTTCTAAAACCCAATACAAATGTAGCTTCAAATGAAGCAATTCATCAATCCACACACACACTCTCTCTCTCTCGAACAAACTCCTCTCAGATATGGAACTCTCTGCTCCTTTTCTTTTCTGGATCGTGCAGACTCTCTCCAATGGCTTCTGCTTTTCCTTTTAACGATCGAACTTCTACTGAAGGATGAAGCTCTATATTTATAGCAGATAATGGCGTGTGGCTGCCAGGTTCCCGCCCATGCACTTTTGGCCAGATCATTTGAATTTCGACCACATGGCAGCATCCTGACACGGTTGCCATCCACGTGTCATGCGCATGTTGTCTTGGATCACGTGTCAGGTGCCAACCTCGATTCACGTGCCCAATCATCAGCCTGAATCGCCTGCAGACAGACAGATGGAATGTATATACTTAGTTAGTTCAGGCTTTCAACATGAATGTATATACTTTAAAAACACAACAGAGTAAGTGTGCACACCGTGAGAGAGTGTACAGACTTACTGAATAAAAAGCACGTGAAGGCAGTGTATAGACATGAACAATGCAAACGATTATTACCAATGTGTACACTTTACAAGGCTCAGCCACTGTGTAGACTTCACGAAGCCTAAGCAGTGTACAGACTTGAAACGATAGTTAGCCAAGTGTGTATCATGTGAGAGTGTATTCACTTGGAGGTCTTCAGCATCTTCAGTGTATGGACTTAAGCATTTCAGGGCAATCCATAGCAATGAATAGACTTAGGCGTTCTGTTCAAATCAAAACCAATCTACAGACTTCATGCTGTACAGACTTGATGTTGATCAACAGATCTTTGAACATCAGCCCAAGGCGTCAACGCTTCCATCGAGCAGCGTCGCCTCAGCTTCCTCAGGCAAGATGCTCACGCCCTTGGTAACAGGCCAATGCGTCAACGCATCCAGTGTCAGCGTCGACGCAGTGAGCAAGACAGAAAGGTGTGCGTCTACGCAGTCAGCCAAGTGCGTCAACGCACGAAACGCACACAATCCATGAAGACAGACAGGCTGTACAGACTTTGAAGCTTGCTGAATGAAACGATCGGCTGATGGACCAATGTACAGACTCTGAATGTAAAGGCAGTCTGTATAGACTTGAATCGCTTGAAGCGATGCATGGACTTTGTGAAGCTCAAGCACTGTACTGACTTGTGAAGACTTCAGCGATGTACATACTTGGTGTAACTCAAGTGAATGTATAGACATGTGAAAGCACTGTGGATGTGTGGACTTGAGCGAATGAAGCCGATGTACAGACTTGGTAAATCGAAGCCTCTGTACAGACTTTCCTAAGACGCAGTTCAATGTATAGACTTGAACGAAAAAGGCCGATGTACAGACTTGCCTAAGACGCAGCTTGAGACGCTGGCTGAGACGGATGTTGTACAGACTTTGAAGAACATTGAACGTTTGAGTAGCATGCAATGTACACACTTAGTGGTGTACAGACTTGGCCTGGAAAGCGTAGGGAAAAGTTGAATGTATGGACTTGGCCAATGCGTAGGAAAAGATATCGAATGTACAGAGTTGGTGAATCACAGGCCAGTGTATAGACTTAGAGAAATGAAGTCTAGTGTATAGACTTGGAGAACTGTTCAATATGTTGGGTTGGTGTTGTATAGACTTGGCTTTGAGCACTTGGGCTGAAGGCAATGTGCAGACTAAGCAATGTATAGACTTACACTATCGGATGTGTAGACTTCAGTAAGAAGGTGCCCGATGTACAGACTTAAGGAAGATATGCCAATGTACAGACTAAATGGATCCAGCTGGTGTATAGACTTTGTGTCACGCCCCGAACGCGGAATATACTCGGATATGCGCGATGAGTTTATATCAATCATGTCAATCAGAGTAGTAGTGTATTCGACACCAAAACAGAGATGCGTAAAATAGAAAGATAACCCAATCCTTTATTTCATAATGGATAGACTATTACAAATCCAATACTCTATTCAATTAAAAAGGAAAAGTACATAGTTGACTCAAGAAAATAGGAAAAAGACTAGATGACACTTGGAAAAGCTCTAGCTCTTTCACTCTTGACTTTCCCCATCAGTTTGACCTTCTTCGTCGGACTTACCTGAAAAGTAAGGGACAAACACGGAGTGAGCGAACGCTCAGTAGGAAATTATATCTCAAGCACTAGCAAGGGGTTTAAATAATTACATCTTTCATGTATGTACTATAGCTATGCATGCTTGTATAAAACGACAAGGTAGAAAGAGAGTATATCAATAAGATAGCAATTTGAACAAGCCATGAACTTTCAAGAAAATCTAACAAGATATTCAAGCAAGAACTTTTAACAAGTCATGTCAAGAATTTGGCTATCATGTTTCAAGCAAGCAAGTAATTACCCTTTCTCGGGTCATGCAATTCATGTCGTGTCAAGTACGAGTCAAGTACAAGATTTGTGTGGAACGTCCAATCAAGCTAGTCATGCACTCGGTATAATGCCAGATATCTTATCATTCAACTCCCATGGGCACAAGTACTTTCGGGTGCTCCTCCCAAGACCAGATCGGGCCCTATATGCGCAGGCATTTATCATGTATTTTGACATCCACTCTTGTATATATAGCCAATGAGGAATTTCAATAATCAAGCTTGTAGACACGTAGGATAACTTTGATAGAATGGAGTCCAAAATACGACATTGGACATAGATAGGCGATAACAACGGTACAATCACGATGAACGATGAAACTAGGTGGAATTAGGTTCCCTTAACTCGGGTACCATGACAAGTATGGACATTCTTTATATAGAATTGAGGTCCACATGAACAGTATAACAAAGATAAGATACCCTCATTCTTATCATAGAATTGAGGTTTTACAAGAACATCATTTAATGGCATGATAATCTCATCCCATTAGGAAATTCTTAAGATATACACTTGGTATAACATAAGGGCCGGTATCCCATGTTTCTTTAGAGTGACATGGAAATCATTAGTGTAATGGGTTTTTAAGGTACAACCAGCTCAGTCGGCCTTGAGGGAATCCAAGGCTCGAGGAGTCTTACGGAGGTCTCTTTGACTAACTTGCTAGTCCAAAGGAACGGAATGTCCAATGGAGAGCTTGTATGACAATGAGAATTGAGGGTGATCGATAAAACATCATGAAACGTGGGACTATACTCACGGATTGGAATATAGTGCCAATATAATATGTATATGTATAAAATAAAACCCTCGGTTACAGAAACAGGGTAAAAATAATTTTTATAGAAAGTAACGACTTTAACTAAGTCATTAATCACATAATTAACGCCTTCAGTAAGGGCGTTTATCTATTTTCCTTTTTTGGAAAATTTCAATCTTTCAGTATTTTACCAAAAACGCTCCCTGGTGAGGGGCGTTTCTTTACAAGTTGACGACGTATATAGTGGTCGTTCATTCTTTAGTTCTATTTTTGCAGTATATATATATTCAGAAATTTATCAAAAACACGCCCTAGACAGGGGCGTTACTTTTCAATTCATGCCCTGAACAGGGGCGTTAGTCAAGCTAGAGACGACCTATACAGGGTCGTGAATTCAAGAATTTTTAGATTTCAGGTATTATAATTTCCCGAAACAAGAGACATGGTCATGACAGGAAAAATATCGGGATTCAAGTAAATATGATCGTGCACTGATTTAGAATCATGTTTAAGTGAATATTGGATAATTAACATGGGTAATTAACAATTGAGAAAAATTGACGTCCGTGTACAGGGCGTCGAATTTGGAATTGACAACCTGGTCATGGTCATTTCTTTCAAAGTAGCGCCCTTGTCTGGGTCGCGTATTAACGTAGCGCCCTTGGAAAGGGCGTTTCTTTCCAATAATAGAAACATTTAAAACTCGTGAAAACTATATGCATGAACTAATATATATGGTTTAACATAGTTATTATGGTGATTTGGGCTACAGTGCTTGAGAAAACCCACCTTAATAATAATAATCTGAAGATGAACGTGACAGGTTCTGAACTTCTACGAACTTAACAGCAGCACCAAGCAAAGATGATGCAGATGAAGAGATCATTTGATGAAGAATCCTTGTTCTTCACTGATCAACTTGCTGTAAGTCCTACAGAAAAAAGAAACTGATATTAGTTTCTTCACCTTACACATCCAGAACTAAAGGTAAAGAGAATAACTTTACCCGGATGAAGAACTCTTGTTCTTCAGAACATCGGGGCTTCTTAACCTGTAAGGAGAGATGAAGAATCATTAATTCTTCATGCAACCGAAAGTAATGATAAAAAGAGATAAGAAGAACTGCTGTTCTTTACGTACCGTAGCAGCAGCAGATCGACCAAATAGCTTTAGGGTTTGATAGTCAAGGGTTTTTATAGGATTCTGGAAATCCTAATAAGGTTAGTGTTTGATTGGAAGTAACACTTCCATGATAGAGTTATTACTACATTCGAACTCTTTCTCATAGTTATCAACTTACCCTGGATAAGTTCCCAGTTCGAACGAAACTGGAATGGAATTAACGCCTTATTCTAGGGCGTCGAATTTTAAATTGACGCCTTTTCATGCGTCGTTTCTTGTGGAAACGCGTCCAAGCAAAGGGCGTTTCAAATACTTGTCTTTTTTTATGTAATTTTGGTTGTTTAAGATTTGACGCCTTGAAATGTGGGCGTCCCTTCTAAAAATACGCCTTAGGTGAGGGCGTTTCTTGTCAAGTAGCGCCTTGCTCCAAGGCGTTAATTTCATCAGGGCTTTGTTCTTCTTGTTTTAACCTTTTTCATTTGTTCACTTAATCTTTTAGTTTATTTCATTTTATCTAAATTTATTTCTTTTAATTTTATACGGGTTGCTACACCCTCCCCCACTTAAAAGAATTTGGTCCCCAAATTCATAGCATATATTTACATATGGAGAGTGTAGAGTTCATACCTTCTAAAATAACTCTGGAAATCGCTTCCTCATAGATTCCTCGGTCTCCCATGTAGCTTCATGTTCTGAATTCTTATTCCATTGTACTTTTAGCATGGGAATAACCTTATTCCTTACGGTTCGTACTTCTCGATCTAGTATTCTTATGGGCTTTTGCTCGTATATGAGATCTTTCCGGATTACTAGATTTCCATGCTCAATAATATGTGATGGATCATGCACATACTTCTTTAACATAGATATGTGGAACACATCATGTACTTCGGACAGTTGAGGTGGCAATGCGATGCGATAAGCAACCTCGCCAACTCTTTCTAGTATCTCAAAAGGTCCGATAAATCTTGGTGTAAGCTTGCCCTTAACACCAAATCTTCGTATTCCACGTCCAGGCGATATCTTGAGAAATACATGATCTCCAACTTGGAATTCAAGATCTCTTCTTCTTGTGTCAGCATAAGCCTTTTGTCTAGATTGAGCAATTTGCAGTCTTTCTCTGATCAATTGTATCTTCTCGGTAGTGTCCCTTACCATGTCTGGACCTAACAGTTGTTTCTCTCCAACTTCGTCCCAGCATAAGGGTGATCGACAACTCCTTCCGTATAAGGCTTCAAAAGGTGCCAGTTGTATGCTTGCCTGGTAGCTATTATTGTATGCAAATTCAACCAGAGGCAAGTGATCATGCCAGTTTCCATCAAAATCAGTAATGCATGCTCTTAGCATATCTTCGACTACTTGATTGTTTCTCTCGGTCTGACCATCCGTTTGAGGATGAAAGGATGTGCTAAAGTTAAGTCTCGTTTCCAGCGAATGTTGTAGTCCTTTCCAAAAATGAGAAGTAAAACGGGGATCTCTGTCAGACACGATTGAAATAGGAATACCATGTAATCTGACTATTTCTTGATGTATAGTGCAGCTAAGACATCAACTGACCATCGATTCTTGATTGGCAAGAAATGCGCTGATTTAGTCAATCGATCAATAATAACCCATATTCCATCATGTCCTCTTTTTGATTTAGATAAACCCATGATGAAATCCATACCAATATCCTCCCACTTCCATTTAGGGATATCTAGAGGATGTAGTTTTCCAGCAGGCTTTTGGTGTTCCGCCTTGACTTGTTGGCACGTGAGACAGCGTGATACGTAGTTCGCTATTTCTCTTTTCATGATGGGCCACCAAAAATTTCTTTTTTCATCTTGGTACATTTTGGTAGATCCAAGATGAATTGTATATCTTGATCTGTGAGCTTCATCTAAGACCTTGTTCTTCAATTCTGGGCAGTCCGGTATACAAGTTCTATTATTGAACATTAATCTTCCATCAGAAGCTAATTGGAAATACGATTGTCCTTCTAATCTGTCCTTGATTTCTACTAATGTAGGATCATCATTCTGAAGTGCTTGTATTTCAGACAATAAATCTGACTGTATGCTTACATGAGATAATGTGACACATCTAGGGTCCGTGTCCATGCTTATATTGAGTTCAAAGAATTGTTCCAGCAACTTCCATTCTTGAATCATACAATTGGCTAACAGTGCTCTCGGCTTTCGACTAAGGGCATTTGCTACATGATTACCTATTCCGGGATGATATTGTATATTGAAGTCGAAGTCCTTGAGATATTCCAGCCATCGTCTTTGCCTCATATTTAGTTCCTTCTGTGAAAAGAGATATTTGAGACTCTTGTGGTCGGAGTATACAGTAAACTGCACTCCATATAGATAATGTCTCCATATCTTCAGTATAAATACTACCGCAGCCAATTCTAGGTCATGGACGGGGTAGTTCTCTTCATGTTTCTTTAATTGACGAGAAGAGTAGGCTATAACCTTCCCTTCTTGCATTAGAACACACCCGAGGCCAATGCCAGAAGCATCAGTGTATACCTCGAACTTTTCTCCTTCAATTGGCAATGCTAAGATAGGAGCTGTAGTAAGATGATCTTTGAGAGTTTGGAAGCTTCTTTCACATTCCTCATCCCATTCATAACGGATCTCCTTGCGAGTTAACCTCGTAAGTGGCACGGTGATTTTAGAGAAATCCTTGATGAATCGCCTGTAATAGCCGGCAAGACCTAAGAAACTTCGGATCTCGCTACCATTGGTCGGTCTTTCCCAGTTCCTTACAGCTTCAACCTTTGATGGGTCTACAGACAAGCCATCCTTTGATATAGCATGTCCGAGAAAAGTCACTTCTTCAAGCCAGAATTCACACTTGCTAAGTTTTCCATATAATTGGTTTGTCCTTAATATTTGTAATGCAATCCTCAAATGTTCCTCATGCTCTTCCTTGGTCTTGGAATAAATTAATATATCATCAATAAAGACCACCACGAATTGATCCAAATAAGGACTGAATATACTATTCATTAACTGCATAAAGGCAGCAGGGGCATTCGTTAGTCCGAAAGGCATAACAACAAATTCATAATGGCCATACCTGCTTCTAAATGCGGTTTTATGAATATCCTCGTCCTTGATTCTTAGTTGGTGATATCCTGACCTAAGATCAATTTTGGAAAAGTACATGGATCCTGAAATTTGATCAAACAATTCATCGATTCTCGGTAGTGGATACTTGTTCATGATAGTGAGGTGATTCAACTGTCGATAATCGATGCATAACCTCATGGATCCGTCTTTCTTCTTTACGAATAATACAGGCGCTCCCCACGGGGAAGTACTTGGTCTAATGAATCATTTCTTAATGAGTTCCATTAATTGCTCTTTTAACTCCTTGAGTTCAGCAGGTGACATCCTATAAGGTGCCTTTGAAATCGGACCAGCACCAGGGACTAAGTCAATGGTGAAGGCCACTTCTCTTTGCGGGGGTAATCCTGGCAAATCTTCCGAAAATACGTCTGGAAATTCTTGTACCACTGGAATGTCTTCTAGCCTAGCTTCCTTAGCTTCTTTAACTGTGACAAATGCAAGGAAAGATACACATCCTTTCGTGATGAGCTTGCTAGCTCGGAGAGCTGAAATAATAGGGGATTTGCTCCGACTCTTAGGGCTAGTCAAGATTAGTTCTGGAAATTCCTTGAATGTAACCTTACTATTGCGGTAATCAACCGTTGCCTGATACTTGGATAACCAATCTGCTCCTAGTATAACATCATACTCTTTCAGATCTAAACATATGAGATCAATAGGGAGATTTCTACCCTAAACCAATACTTCGCAGTTTTGGTAATGATGTGTAATATCAGTCTCATCACCCAGAGGAGTAGACAAAACTAACTTTATCCATTCCGGTTCTAGGGGTAATGGGTCAGCAAACTTCTTAGAAACAATAGAATGCGATGCACCAGTATCAATTAAGACATATGCATTCCTGGAAGAAACTTTCAATGTACCTTCCACTAAGCCGCCTTCTTCTTCTTGCTCGGTCTCCTTGATTGCATGAAGACGAGCATTCTTGGTTACTGGGCGTTTCCCAACATCGGCTTGATCGTTAAGTAATGGGCAATCGGGAATCCGATGCTCACGACTCCCACAACGGAGACATGCTCCTAGTTTCCTCCAGCATTCTTCTACTCTATGACCCGCTTTATCACAATGTTTGCACACTGTATTTGGAGAGGTAGTGGTGATAGAGAAGGGCTTGGTCTTCTTGAACTTTTGCTCTTGCGAGGAAATATCTCCATTGCTAGGCCTCTTCTTGAAGTTGGGTTTAAAGGAACCCGATCCTGTAACTTATTCCTTCTTATCCTTACCACGAATCCTATTAGACAGTTCCGTGGCATCTTCTAATAGTTGAGCTCGGCGTACTATCTCTGAGTAGACTTGAATGTCCATCGGCGCCAGTTGAGTAATAGCTTGGGGCCTAAGCCCATTAAGAAACCTCCTAGCTTTCATTTTCTTGGTGCTAACTAGATGCTTAGCATACCGAGATAATCTAGAGAATTGGGCCTCATACTCGGCCACTGACAAGGATCGTTGCTTTAATGCAGCAAATTCTGCAGCCTTCTTTTCCTGAACTCGGTCCGAGAAATATTTTGCGTTGAAGTGTTCAACGAATTCCTCCCACGTAACCTGATCTTGATTTATAGTAGCCTCTATTGATTCCCACCAGCATCTAGCATCCCTTTCTAACTGAAAAGTAGCTAATAAGACCTTATCTTGATCCGTGCATTGCATAACACGGAATATTCGTTCTGTTTCCCTAATCCAGTGTTCAGCGTCATCTGGATCAGTAGAACCCGTGAACTTGGGCGGGTTCATGTTCTTGAAGGTCTGGTGGAGACTTCCTGCTCATTGTCCACCTCCTTGTGTTACTTGTTGCAGCACTTGAGTCATGCCTTGCAGTGTACGCTGCATGTTGCGCCATTGAGCTCGTTCGGCAGTCATTATTCTACAATTACCATAACTATATTAGTATATACTCGCGTTAAGGGCTTTTAAGTTTTTATATTAACTCAACCCTTGGTTCTACCCAATCTCACTGGTTAAAGGTTTGAACATATCCTTGGACTTGGGTTTTCCTAGGAATTGAATACCCTAGGCTCTGATACCACAAAAATTGTCACGCCCCGAGCGTGGAAGATACTCGGATATGCGCGACGAGTTTATATCAATCATGTCAATCAGAGTAGTAGTGTATTCGACACCAAAACAGAGATGCGCAAAATAGAAAGATAACCCAATCCTTTATTTCATAATGGATAGACTATTACAAATCCAATACTCTATTCAATTAAAAGGAAAAGTACATAGTTGACTCAAGAAAATAGGAAAAAGACTAGATGACACTTGGAAAAGCTCTAGCTCTTTCACTCTTGACTTTCCCCATCAGTTTGACATTCTTCGTCGGACTTACCTGAAAAGTAAGGGACAAACACGGAGTGAGCGAACGCTCTGTAGGAAATTATATCTCAAGCGCTAGCAAGGGGTTTAAATAATTACATCTTTCATGTATGTACTATAGCTATGCATGCTTGTATAAAACGACAAGGTAGAAAGAGAGTATATCAATAAGATAGCAATTTGAACAAGCCATGAACTTTCAAGAAAAGCTAACAAGATATTCAAGCAAGAACTTTTAACAAGTCATGTCAAGAATTTGGCTATCATGTTTCAAGCAAGCAAGTAATTACCCTTTCTCGGGTCACGCAATTCATGTCGTGTCAAGTACGAGTCAAGTACAAGATGTGTGTGGAACGTCCAATCAAGCTAGTCATGCACTCGGTATAATGCCAGATACCTTATCATTCAACTCCCATGGGCACAAGTACTTTCGGGTGCTCCTCCCAGGACCAGATCGGGCCCTATATGCGCAGGCATTTATCATGTATTTTGACATCCACTCTTGTATATATAGCCAATGAGGAATTTCAATAATCAAGCTTGTAGACAAGTAGGATAACTTTGATAGAATGGAGTCCAAAATACGACATTGGACATAGATATGTGATAACAATGGTACAATTACGATGAACGATGAAACTAGGTGGAATTAGGTTCCCTTAACTCGGGTACCATGACAAGTATGGACATTCTTTATATAGAATTGAGGTGCACATGAACAGTATAACAAGGATAAGATACCCTCATTCTTATCATAGAATTGAGGTTTTACAAGAACATCATTTAATGGCATGATAATCTCATCCCATTAGGAAATTCTTAAGATATACACTTGGTATAACATAAGGGCCGGTATCCCATGTTTCTTTAGAGTGACATGGAAATCATTAGTGTAATGGGTTTTTAAGGTACAACCAGCTCAGTCGGCCTTGAGGGAATCCAAGGCTCGAGGAGTCTTACGGAGGTCTCTTTGACTAACTTGCTAGTCCAAAGGAACGGAATGTCCAATAGAGAGCTTGTATGTCAATGAGAATTGAGGGTGATCGATAAAACATCATGAAACGTGGGACTATACTCACGGATTGGAATATAGTGCCAATATAATATGTATATGTATAAAATAAAACCCTCAGTTACAGAAACAAGGTAAAAACAATTTTTATAGAAAATAACGACTTTAACTAAGTCATTAATCACATAATTAACGACTTCAGTAAGGGCGTTTATCTATTTTCCTTTTTCGCAAAATTTTAATCTTTTAGTATTTTACCAAAAATGTGCCCTGGTGAGGGGCGTTTCTTTACAAGTTGACGACGTATACAGTGGTCGTTCATTCTTCAGTTCTATTTTTGCTGTATATATATATTCAGAAATTTATCAAAAACACGCCCTAGACAGGGGCGTTACTTTTCAATTCACGCCCTGAACAGAGGCGTTAGTCAAGCTAGAGACGACCTATACAGGGTCGTGAATTCAAGAATTTTTAGATTTCAAGTATTATAATTTCCCGAAACAAGAGACATGGTCATGACAGGAAAAATATCGGGATTCAAGTAAATATGATCGTGCACTGATTTAGAATCATCTTTAAGTGAATATTGGATAATTAACATGGGTAATTAACAATTGAGAAAAATTGACGTCCGTGTACAGGGCGTCGAATCTGGAATTGACGACCTGGTCATGGTCGTTTCTTTCAAAGTAGCGCCCTTGTCTGGGTCGCGTATTAACGTAGCGCCCTTGGAAAGGGCGTTTCTTTCCAATAATAGAAACATTTAAAACTCGTGAAAACTATATGCATGAACTAATATATATGGTTTAACATAGTTATCATGGTGATTTGGGCTACAGTGCTTGAGAAAACCCACCTTAATAATAATAATCTGAAGATGAACGTGACAGGTTCTGAACTTCTACGAACTTAACAGCAGCACCAAGCAAAGATGATGCAGATGAAGAGATCGTTTGATGAAGAATCCTTGTTCTTCACTGATCAACTTGCTGTAAGTCCTACAGAAAAAAGAAACTGATATTAGTTTCTTCACCTTACACATCCAGAACTAAAGGTAAAGAGAATAACTTTACCCGGATGAAGAACTCTTGTTCTTCAGAACATCAGGGCTTCTTAACCTGTAAGGAGAGATGAAGAATCATTAATTCTTCATGCAACCGAAAGTAATGATAAAAAGAGATAAGAAGAACTGCTGTTCTTTACGTACCGTAGCAGCAGCAGATCGACCAAATAGCTTTAGGGTTTGATAGTCAAGGGTTTTTATAGGATTCTGGAAATCCTAATAAGGTTAGTGTTTGATTGGAAGTAACACATCCATGATAGGGTTATTACTACATTCGAACTCTTTCTCATAGTTATCAACTTACCCTGGATAAGTTCCCGGTTCGAACGAAACTAGAATGGAATTAACGCCTTATTCTAGGGCGTCGAATTTTAAATTGACGCCTTTTCATACGTCGTTTCTTGTGGAAACGCGTCCAAGCAAAGGGCGTTTCAAATACTTGCCTTTTTTTATGTAATTTTGGTTGTTTAAGATTTGACACCTTGAAATGTGGGCGTCCCTTCTAAAAACACGCCTTAGGTGAGGGCGTTTCTTGTCAAGTAGCGCCTTGCTCCAAGGCGTTAATTTCATCAGGGCTTTGTTCTTCTTGTTTTAACCTTTTTCATTTGTTCACTTAATCTTTTAGTTTATTTCAGTTTATCTAAATTTATTTCTTTTAATTTTATACGGGTTGCTACACTTTGTGCCCAAGCTATCAATGCTCTGATGCGTCGACCCACCCTTTTGATGAGTCGACCCACTGCTGTTCATATTTACCAAACAGTGTATATAGAATCAAGATAGCATGCATATCTGACAGGCAAATGAACTGTACTCACTTACATGATGAAACACCATTAATCTAGAGATAGAAGATTGATTTATAGTGTGAGACATCATCAAAACCATAGGGATGCAACAATCTCCCCCTTTTTGATGATGACAACACTATGAGTCAACCAATATCAAGTTTCAACAAGAAGTTAATACCAGCTACAACAAGCAGAATGAATTCAAGGCATGCTCATGCAAATGAATTAAACATTCCCTACAACACACTCTCATCTCCCCCACAACTCATAACCATGTCTTCCACGAAGCAACATGACTCCCCTCAAAGCTCAAGACAAATCCAATACTCACTGATATTGCAAACTTCTCTCCCCCTTTGACATCAACAAAAAGAACTACAGAATGTATGACAGTGCTGGAAACATGAGGACTCAAGGCAGTAACGTCTTAGTGCAGAAAGTCACGAGTAGGTCTTAAGAGAATAAGTGAGTTTCTAATCTCAAGAGAAGATTCTTTAGACTTCAGTACACAATAGAGAAGTAGAATGATAGACAAGTTTATCAGCATACATAGTGGATGATTTAGAGCAGGAGTTCACAAGTATGGCCAAATATAGCTGATCATTCAACTATTCCACATGACAGCAAGAGACAAAATCAGAGAGGTGTTCTCAAGGTATTGAAGACAAGCAATCCATTAGTTGCATAACAACAATGAATTTTTGTTGGATATGATTTTCAAGAAGATCAATGAGTAAGTTGGTAGTTCACTTCCTTTGACATTAGGGAGACACCTTGATTAGAATCCCTGTCAATATTTTTAACATTAGAGACATCTTTCTTTTCACTAAAAAGGATGTGTGGAGATTCTTCCACTTTCTGATCTGATATGTTAAATACCCTATATGCCCTTGACACTTCAGAGTAACCCAAGAATATTCCAGGTGAACTCTTGGCTTCAAACTTGTCTAAATCTTTCTTATCATTGTTATGAATAAAACATTTTGCTCCAAAAATTCTGAAATGAAACAAGTTTGGTTTCTTACCTTTTAGAAGCTCATAGGGTGTTTTCTTGTGTATGGGTCTTACCATGGCCCTGCTGATTATGTAGGTTGCTGTATTGGCCGCTTCTGCCCAAAACCTTCTAGGTAATTTGCTTTCAATCAACATGGTTCGGGCCATCTCCACCACTGTTCTATTTCTTCTCTCCACAATCTCATTTTGTTCAAGTGTCCTGGGAGAAGAAAACCTGTGAGTTAGTCCTTCTTTGTCACAAAGTTCAGTAAACATGGAGTTTTCAAACTCACCTCCATGGTCAGATTGAATAGAACAAACCTTGTACTTCCCTTCTTGTTTGACCTTATTGAAGAATAGGTTAAACTTTTGAAATGCATCACTCTTATTTGCTAAGAAAAATATCCATGAATATCTAGAGAAGTCATCTATGATGACATAGCCAAACCTGTTTCCATTGAGACTCTGAGTTCTAGTGGGACCGAAAAGGTCCATATGAAGAATTTCCATTGGTCTAGAAGACAATGGCTCGGATCTTAATTTAAAGGAATTTCTGGTCTGTTTGCCTACAGCACAGGCATCACATGCTTTTGATATTGAGTTGAATTTAATTCTAGGCATGCCTCTAACTAAATCATGCTTGACCAATTTATTTAAGGTTGAAAAGCTAGCATGACCTAGACGTCTATGCCATTCAAAGGCATCATTTTTAGAATTAGCAGATAAGCAAATAGTAGATTCAGATTTCTCATCTAAGTCTACAATGTAGACATTATTAATCCTGTTGGCTACAAATTTAACCATGTCAGAATTTGTTTCAAGGATTTTGCATGAACAATCATCAAATACAACCTTGTGACCCCTGTCACATAATTGGCTAATGCTAATCAGGTTGTGTTGAAGCCCTTCCACAAGTAATACTTTTTCAATGGAATTTGTGGAAGACTTACCTACTGTGCCAACTCCAATTATTTTACCTTTGTTCTTTCCTCCAAACTTGACCAGACCCCCTGGCTTCATCTCTATCTTGCTGAACTTGGATCGGTCTCCTGTCATATGCCTGGAGCAGCCACTGTCGAGGTACCACTTGTTGTCTTCAGCTGCCAGGCCGACCTACACAAATATATCAAGCAGAGTGATTTGGAACCCAAGATGAGTTGGGTCCAAGGACATTGTTCAAATCTCTGATCAAGTGTTTAGGTATCCAGATTTGTTTCAGCATGGTTTTCTCTGGCACCTTCCTTTCGGATTTCTTAAAGTTGTATCCAGCTGAACTAGAGAAGTGAGTTCTATTCCATTCATTAGTCTTCCTATTCCTAGGAAATTTCCTATAGGCTTGTTGATTAGCATATCTTTGACCATGAAAGTTATTTCTCCAGTAGGTCCTGTTTGGACCCATCTGATTGTTGTAATTCCAGCTCTTATTCTGATTTACTTTCTTGGTCCATCTACCATTTGTGTTCTGGTAAGTGGGCTTAGTGTTATTCTTCATAAAATTCATTCCCATCTTAAATGGTTGTCCAGTACTGATTTTTGTGTTTTCTTTAGGACTTTGAGTTTCCTTAGAGTTGTTTGAGCTGGATGGTGTGTCCAGCTTTTCTTTTCCCTTCTCTGGACAGAAGGTGATGGTCTTGAATTGCAAGGGTCTCTTGTTGGTTGGGTCATAGCCTAGACCTTCCTTATTGAAATTGACCCTAGTCCCTAGTATAGCATCTAGGCTAGTCTTTCCTTGGATAAACTTTTCTAAGACTTTCTGTTTGTCTTCCAGCTCCTTTTGAAGATACTCAGAATTCCTTAGGAGTTCAGCATTTACTTTCTTCACAGCTTCATATTTCTCTGAATTCACTCTAATTTCATTCATGCCTTCTTCAATTTTAGTTTTGAATTCATTGAGCTGTTTTTGACTTTCTTGAGTTTCTCCCTTGAGCTTATCATTTTCTTTCCTTAGTGAGGTCATTTCTTCAAGTTGTTCTTTTAGCTTTTCATTTTCCTCACAGACTAGAGTTTGTTCTTCAACATTTGTGTTAAATTTTCTTTTCAGAACTTTGTGCTCTTTACTAAGAGAATTAAATTTATCTAACAAATCACCATAAGCATCCTCCCAGTCATCAATTGAGAAATTTTCAAAAACATATATTACCTCCTCTTCACTGTTTGCCATAAGACAAATTCCATCTTCATATTCTTCTGAGGAAGCATCTTCAGGGTCTTCTTCTTCCTCGCTCCATGTGCAGACCATCGCCTGTGGCTTCTTCTTCTTTGGCACCTTTATGTTTTTCTTCTGAAGATAGGGACCCTTCTTCTAGAGGTCTGGACATTCGCCTTTCATATTTCCCTATTTGTTACAATTAAAACAAGTCAGACTCTTAGGATTTCTATCCCTGTAACTAGTAAATTCAGCACTCTTGTTGAAAGAGTGTGGCTTCTTCTTCCTAAAGGTCTTTCCCTTCTTCTTTAGAAATTTTCTGAACTATTTAGTGAGCATTGCCTGCACCTCCTGGTCAAGATTTGACAGACCTTCAAGCTCAGACTCGGACTCGGGACTACTGCTGTTGCTCCCACTGTTACTACCCTTGTTTCGGGAAGCTCTTAGAGCTACATTTTTACCCTTCCTCTCACTTCCTTCTTCACCTCCTTGGAAATTCATCTCATAGGTCATCAAGGGTCCTATGAGTTCATTCACAGTTAAGACAGTCAAATCTTTTGACTCCTCAATCACAATGGCCTTAGTGCGCCATGCCGGGGATAAAGATCTAAGGATTTTTCTGACTATATCTGCCTCAGCAAGATCCTTCCCTAGCCCTTTAAGAGTATTTGTGATTAAAGATAACCTGGCATACATCTCAGTTATATTCTCGTCTGCATTCATCTTAAACATTTCATACTTAGAAGTGTAGAGATTTACCTTCGAGACTTTTACTTGAGCTGTACCTTCATAGATCAATTGCAGCTCATCCCACATTCGCTTGGCAGTCTTGTAGGCAGAGATACGGGCATACTCCTCTGGATGAACAGCACACTAGATGATATTCAGCGCCGTCCAGTTGAGTGAGGAGAGCTTGACATGGTCATCTGTCCAAGCGTCCTCGTTTGGTGGCAGATCATATGGCCCCACCGTGATTACTCTCCATAGTTTATGACTCTGAGCCCTGATGAACACTTCCATCCTGTTCTTCCAAAATAGATAGTTACTACCATCGAAATAAGGAGGGCGACTAATGGATTGACCTTCAGCCATGAAGGTTCTAGGACCACCAGCATTCCCTTGACCGTTCGTCCACATGACGTAAACCTGCTCTGATACCAATTGTTAGCGCATCAAGAGTGATATAGAAGGGGGGGGATGAATAGATCACTCCCAATTTGCAGAAACTCAGGCGGAAAATAGATTCTACTGCTAACGCACCTCCTTAACCCGTACACAGAGAAATATAGATGAGAGTGAAGAACTGATCACTTGAAGGCAAAGGGACAAGCAGATGAAGAGCACAGAAATCAATAGCAAACCACAGAGGAGGCACTCGGTTTTTAGGTGGTTCGATTGCAGTCCGCAATCTACATCCACCCCTCACTCCAACTAGAGTGAGGATTCCACTAGGCAAAGCTAGATCACAGCAGACTCAGTCTGCGTACAACATGCTGCCATACAGCTTGAACACCCAAGGGAAACAAATCCCTCGACCAAGCTCTGCTACCCACAGAACTTGAAGCCTGTTCTAGCTCCCATCTAGAGCACAACCGGAGAATCCTCTCCCTTCCTCCACACACGGAGGGAAACTGTTAATGACAACATGTCACTAACAACACCAGAGATCACCGATCTCTCTTCCTCTACAACTCAGAGGGAAACTGGAGTAGTACTCCCTTCCTCTACACACCGGAGGGAAACCAATTCAAATCAGAATGGAAGAAAAAAATAAACGAAAGCAAAATAAAAAGAAAAACCAATGAAGAAGAAATCGGTTCTAAAACCCAATACAAATGTAGCTTCAAATGAAGCAATTCATCAATCCACACACACTCTCTCTCTCTCGAACAAACTCCTCTCAGATATGGAACTCTCTGCTCCTTTTCTTTTCTAGATCGTGCAGACTCTCACCAATGGCTTCTGCCTTTTCTTTTCACGATCGAACTTCTACTGAAGGATGAAGCTCTATATTTATAGCAGATAATGGCGTGTGGCTGCCAGGTTCCCGCCCATGCACTTTTAGCCAGATCATTTGAATTTTGACCACATGGCAGCATCCTGACAAGGTTGCCATCCACGTGTCATGCGCCTGTTGTCTTGGATCACGTGTCAGGTGCCAACCTCGATTCACGTGCCCAATCATCAGCCTGAATCGCCTGCAGACAGACAGATGGAATGTATAGACTTAGTTAGTTCAGGCTTTCAACATGAATGTATATACTTTAGAAACACAACAGAGTAAGTGTGCACACTGTGAGAGAGTGTACATACTTACTGAATAAAAAGCACGTGAAGGCAGTGTATAGACATGAACAATGCAAGCGATTGTTACCAATGTGTACACTTTACAAGGCTCAGCCACTGTGTAGACTTCACGAAGCCTAAGCAGTGTACAGACTTGAAACGATAGTTAGCCAAGTGTGTATCATGTGAGAGTGTATTCACTTGGAGGTCTTCAGCATCTTCAGTGTATGGACTTAAGCATTTTAGGGCAATCCATAGCAATGAATAGACTTAGGCGTTCTGTTCAAATCAAAACCAATCTACAGACTTCATGCTGTACAGACTTGATGTTGATCAACAGATCTTTAAACATCAGCCCAAGGCATCAACGCTTCCATCGAGCAGCGCCGCCTCAGCTTCCTCAGGCAAGATGCTCACGCCCTTGGTAACAGGCCAATACGTCAACGCATCCAGTGTCAGCGTCGACGCAGTGAGCAAGACAGAAAGGTGTGCATCTACGCAGTCAGCCAAGTGCGTCAACGCACGAAAGGCACACAATCGATGAAGATAGACAGGCTGTACAGACTTTGAAGCTTGCTGAATGAAACGATCGGCTGATGGACCAATGTACAGACTCTGAATGTAAAGGCAATCTGTATAAACTTGAATCGCTTGAAGCGATGTATGGACTTTGTGAAGCTCAAGCACTGTACTGACTTGTGAAGACTTCAGCGATGTACATACTTGGTGTAACTCAAGTGAATGTATAGACTTGTGAAAGCACTGTGGATGTGTGGACTTGAGCGAATGAAGCCGATGCACAGACTTGGTAAATCGAAGCCTCTGTACAGACTTTCCTAAGATGCAGTTCAATGTATAGACTTGAACGAAAAAGGCCGATGTACATACTTGCCTAAGATGCAGCTTGAGACGCTGGCTGAGACGGATGCTGTACAGACTTTGAAGAACATTGAACGTTTGAGCAGCATGCAATGTACACACTTAGTGGTGTACAGACTTGGCCTGGAAAGCGTAGGGAAAAGTTGAATGTATGGACTTGGCCAATGCGTAGGAAAAGATATCGAATGTACAGAGTTGGTGAATCACAGGCCAGTGTATAGACTTAGAGAAATGAAGTCTAGTGTATAGACTTGGAGAACTGTTCAATGTGTTGGGTTGGCGTTGTATAGACTTGGCTTTGAGCACTTGGGTTGAAGGTAATGTGCAGACTAAGCGATGTATAGACTTACACTATCGGATGTGTAGACTTCAGTAAGAAGGTGCCCGATGTACAGACTTAAGGAAGATATGCCAATGTACAGACTAAATGGATCCAGCTGGTGTATAGACTTTGTGCCCAAGCTATCAATGCTCTGATGCGTCGACCCACCCTTTTGATGAGTCGACCCACTACTGTTCATATTAACCAAACAGTGTATATAGAATCAAGATAGCATGCATATCTGACAGGAAAATGAACTGTACTCGCTTACATGATGAAACACCATTAATCTAGAGATAGAAGATTGATTTATAGTGTGAGACATCATCAAAACCATAGGGATGCAACACGTAGGCGGACCGACGATGATGGTGAGGGTCCGAAGTTGGACCTTAGGGTTCCAAGGATATGGCTGGCTGGGGATGGACCCCAATGGGATAGGGATGCCCAACTTCAAGGGCGGCTGGCACGCCGAGGGCGTGGGATGTAGTGTCTCCCTCACAACTCACCCGCGGTGGCACTCAAATTGATGGAAAATTGGAACGAGCTCTCTCTCACTGCCGACGGCGCAACTAGAGATAATACTAAACTAAGCAAAGGTAAGAAACCAGCAGAGGAGAGTGCTCCGAAGATCACCTGATTGGTGTGAAGACACCGATCCCGGCCGGAGACGAGGGCGAGCGGGGGAGTGTGGGTTCCCCGCACACTGCATCGGTGTAGCTTCCCCTGTTCAAATATTACATGCACTACTCCCCACGCAGGGGGGTTGGACTAGGGAAAGGGAAATTTCAGTTATAAAAAAACACTATCTCCGCACAGGGAGGGGCATTAAGCCGGCCAGGCGGGGTGGGGTGGTGAACTAGCTAGTGCCGGTCGGTCTGCCCAGTCCTGAAATGATCGGGTAGGGCGCTGATGTACACTCTGCCACGCCTTCCTCCGAACTCAGAATCCAGCAAAACGGGCGCTGAAACGTCGCTGACAGACCCTGTCATGCCTGTAAATTTCTGTAGGTGGTCCTGACGTCGTCACCGGCTGGGGCGAGCTCTGGAACAGGATCCCGGCGCTCTGGTTCGGATTGGTCCCAGGGTGCAGCAGCAGGTGGAAGTAGTCACCACGCCCGCTCCCGATGTCGAAACGCAGCGGGACCAAGACGAGTATGACCGTGGATGAGTCTTCTTCGAGCAGCAGCCAAGGGGGATACCATATGATGTCGGGGCAGAGAGGGGGAGCCCGTTGAGTGACGAGGGGTCTGGACAGGTCCTGATTGGCCTATTCAGCGCACCTGGGGGAGAAAATTCGGAACGGGCAGTCCCGGAGTCCGAACGAGGTCCCGCTTGCTGTGTTGGACATAGGACTGGTGGATCTTCGACCCGGCCAAGCGGCGTGCCTTGGAACGGAAGGATGAGACTGTGGAAGCTTCTGCACTGCAGCTTTGGTCCTGGTTCAGGTCCCAATTGCACAGTCAGACGAGAATGAACCCTCCAGACAACAGGGATGTCGGATGCCGGAGAGACCACCTCGGATGAGAAGCTATCTTGACGACCTTTCCGGCGATGTATGGTACGCCTCCAGACGATGTGGAATGACCTCGGGGAAGGTTCTGAAAGTCGGGCTCCAACTGCTGCCTACGAACTGAGATGGATAGGGTGATGGAAAGTGATGGGAGACGGAGTAGATGGGGTGGGAAATGGGGTGGATGGGTGTGGGGGTGACACTTGACTATGTGGGGGTCTGTTAGGGGGTGATACAAGGTGTGGGAGGGGCAGAAAGGGGGCTGGGAGGTGGTCTAAGAAGTGGAGGAAGGGGGAGCTGCGAATTTGGGTTGGGAAGGAGAGAGGGGGGAGAGAACTCTCCTTTGGTTTGAATGTGGGGTTAATGGAGGGCTTAATGGGGGCCTAGGGAATGGGAAGGGTTGCCTTGGGGAGGGGAAGGGGTGCTTGGGAGAAGGGATTCTCCCTTGGGAAAATGAAAGGTTGTATGGGGAAGGAGAAATGTTGCTTGGGAGGAGGGAGAGGTGCCTAGGAGAAGGGGATTCCACCTAGGGGTTGGAGGGGAATTAAATGGGAGGTATGGGGAAGGGGGAGGAGTCTTGATGAGAGGTGAATGGGGAGGAGAGAGAGTGAATTTCGAAATTGGGGGTGGGGAGGAGAGAGAATGGGGTTTGCCCCCTTTAGAGAGAGAGAGAGAGAAATAGAGAGAGAGCTAGAGAGAGGGAGAGAGGGGAAACTCACAAATTTTATGGAAACTCAACTCAATATCATTCATTCATTAGCTTCAAATGGTGGAATTGGGGTCCTATTTATAGGAATCCCACAATTTAACATAAGACCCTGAGTTTTAGACTAGTGACAATAAACTAAGGGAGAAGGGGGTGCCCATTGGGCTAACCAACTTAATTGGGCCCAACTGACTCATTAACCACTCTAATGCCAATTAACCTAGGTAGATGACACCTTAACCTAGGGACTTGACTCAAATAAAAGGAAAATTACATAATAAGAAAATGAAAAATACATCATATGATTCGGAATAAGGTGGCGAACAAGATGTAGCACTGCTGGCGAGCATCAGAATCCTCGAACAAATGAGATCGCCGATGATGTCCCCATCATACCCTCGGGGTGCGGAGAACTCGACTCCGTCGAGTATGGGTCCTCCGGGGAAGTGGTCCTCTAATGCAGCTCGAGGTGAACCTCAACCTCCAAACTCAACCCTACATCCTCAACCAGGGGACGGTTTTTCATCCTCTCACGGTGGCTTGGGCACACCCTCTTGCTGGCGATGGTACCCTGCTTGCCCAGTATTGCCTCCGTGTGCACACGTTTGGCTCTCAGGCTGATATGTGGAGGCTCTCCGAGGGTATCACTCACAAAGGTGGGGGTAGGCTCAAGGTGCTGACTGGGTTACACTGCGGTGCCCATATAGGGTGCCAGATCCACCGCGCCAAAAGTTGGTGTATCCCAAACCCCATTAGCAAGTCCAACCCGTAAGCCGGTTTGCCAAAGTCACTCGGAACTTGGCAAGGTCCAAGTCCTCGTGCCCTCAAGTTGGAGGTGACTCTAGGATAGAGCCACTCCAATGCCACCATCAATAGGTTGCCTACTTGGAATTCCAAGTGGCGCTCGTGAGCCTTTTCTCGCTCTTTGTGAACCTCACCGCTCGTTGTGATTTGCTTGCGTGTATGCTCATGCCATGCATTATGATGCGGTGAGTGGTTGTGAAAGTGGGTAGTGTGAAAAGGTGGACCGGGGCAACCATAAATTGACCTATCATGCTTTGATGCCATGTGGACCTTGATGAACTTAGGTGGACCGGGGCAGCCACAAGTGGCCCTATCATGCATGGACTTCATAACAATGGTTGGAGGGCTGGGGCATCTGTAGGGGAATCTATTGCGCATGGGTATAGCAAATGCCGGGGGTCCTGGACATCCGTGAATGTTCGTAACATGCCTAAGACCAACAATGAATGTGGGGGGACCTTTGGACCAATCATGCATCCGACTTGACATGTGGGTGTCATGTATGAAAGGACCCGACTTTCTATTCATGCCAAGTGGTGTGATGTGACAAGACACATGATTTCATTTCCCATAGGTGACTTCCTTGTGTTGGGTGGTGGGGTAGCCTTCGAGCTTCCACTCAAAAGGGTTATAGGGGTCAAAGAAGGTATGTGTCATGGTGTAGGGCACTTCATTATTTCCTAGGTGTATTTCACCCATGGTCATGGTACCCTTGGTGTGGGCCGGGTCTTGAGAGAGGTGGGTTTGGTCTAACATGGTTGGTTGGGATAGGAATAGGTTGGTGGTGAGTAAGGTGGGTGGGTATAGGAAGGGATCGAAGGGGTCATGGTAATGGTCACCTGGGGAGAGGAACTCTAGGTCCTCATGGTCCTCACAATATGGTGGTGGATCTTCCTCCTCTAGTAAAATGATTGGGCCAAAGTTTTTGGTGGGATGGTCGGCCATGAATGGAGGGCTTGATGTTCTACCCGAGATAAGCAACTCTAGTTTGTGGATAGCATCAGGCTCATTGGGTGTAGGGAGGAATAGAAGAAGGTCACTTGTGTAGCAACCCACAGTGTAAATCGAGGAGATGGACCCGACAGATTGGTGTAGGAGGTCAAGGCTCCTAGGTCGGTTGGCCACTATGGTCAACATGCCAGTTAACTCCATTTGCCAAGATAAACCCTTAAGGAGATCCCCTAATGTCTCCACTTGATAAGATGATTGAATGGTGGTGTGATAGGAGAGGGGCACTATAGGGAGGTTTTGTTCCATAGGAGGGCAAACATGGGCCATGATCTCTCTAATTGGGTTCTCCTTTAGCCAACGAAAAAGGGGTTCTCCTAAGATGAGCTCAGCCCTCACTAGGGAGGGTGGCGTAGGGTGAAGACCACCGTGTGAGATTTTTTCTTCAACTTGGACATGTGTTTCCCCCACGGTTGGGATAGTGACCATGGTGTTCTCCTCTTCTAGGTGGTGGGGTGTGTGAGCCATGATGCTTTCTACACATGGGATGGGAACTTCCTGGCCTAACTCATGACATTGTGACTTGTATTCTTCTTCCCAATCGGGGGAGGCCTCATGTACCTCAATCACATTCTCATCCCTTTGGGGTGTGGAGGTTTTACTCTCCAAGGGAAATGGAAGGTCTTTTGGGGATGGGGTGATGAAGGTTGGGACATGGTGCACCCGGGGTGGTGAGGGAGTTCGAACTTGGGTTGGGTTTGGGAGTGGAAGTAGTGGAGGCCTAAGTTGGGGTAGGATTGGGGTTGGTAGTGGAAGATGGGCGGGTTAAGGAGGATTGGGTTGGTTGGTCTTGGGAGGTGTGTCCCTTATGGGGGAAGATGGCGGGGTGGTGGTGGGGACCATGGAGGCTTGTGGGGTGTGGGTTTGATGGGGAGTTTTGGGTTGGGTGGTGGCCGTCATGGGCCTAGGGGAAGGGGTGGACACGTTGTCCACTTGGGTTTGAAAGGTGAGGGTTAGTTGAGTGGCTTTGGGTTGAGGAGTGGTGGCCTTCATGGGGGAAACCGGGTCAATTAGGGGTCTTTTGCCCTTGGGATCGGCCGGTTGGGGAGGGATGGGAGCCAATTTGGTTTGAATGGTGGTGGTGATCGGGATTGGAATCATTTGGGGTGGTGGAGTTTGGGCCCTAAGGGAGGTCTTGGGTTGACTGGGAGAGAAAGGAGGAGTGGGAGTGCTCCTCGGGTTATGGTTCTCAAGGTAGGAGTGGGAAGGTCGGGGAGCGTAGATCTTCCTAAGCTCAATCTTCATCTCTTCCCATGATCCTATGGGTTCTTGCCTCCAAATCCTTCTTAAGCCCACTATGCGTTCCCACCCCTTCTTGGGTTGTCCCCGAAGCCGCTCCTCGGTTATGCGGACTCTAGCATGTCTATAGACACTAGTCCTATCAAAGTTTTTATCCATGGTAGTTTCCTACTTTAGGTAGGCATTAGGACTAGATCCGTCAAAACTAAGGTCCCCTTCTAGGATGATGTCCATGAGGAGAGGGTCAATTGGACTCTTGTGGAAGGCCGTGTTGAGGGGACTTAACCAATCGGGAGTATACATGATGATGCACTGGGTGGCCCGATGATGACTCTAAATGCGAATGCGCCCTTGGACCAACTTGCAGAGAGAAAAGTTATGAACTTGCTCTGATACCAAATTGATGTGACATGACCCCTTGGACCTGAATTTGCAAGCAACCGGGCCGAACGGCGATATCTCACAAGCGGGTTCACCCGCGATGCGCGCACCCGGGCCCGTAGGCGGACCGGCGATGATGGTGAGGGTCCGAAGTTGGACCTTGGGGTTCCAAGGATATGGCTGGCTGGGGATGGACCACAATGGGATAGGGATGCCCAACTTCAAGGGTGTCCGGCACGCCAAGGGCGTGGGATGTAGTGTCTCCCTCACAACTCACCCGCGGTGGCACTCGAATTGATGGAAAATTGGAATGAGCTCTCTCTCACTGCCGACGGCGCAACTTGAGATAATACTAAACTAAGCAAAGGTAAGAAACCAGCAGAGGAGAGTGGTCTGAAGCTCACCTGATCGGTGTGAAGACACCGATCCCGGCCGGAGACGAGGGCGAGCGGGGGAGTGTGGGTTCCCTGCACACTGCGTCGGTGTAGCTTCCCCTGTTCAAATAGTACATGCACTAATCCCCACGTATGGGGGTTAGACTAGGGAAAGGAAAATTTTAGTTACAAACAAACACTACCTCCGCACAGGGAGGGGCATTAAGCCGGCCAGGCGGGGTGGGGTGGTGAACTAGCTAGAGCCGGTCGGTCTGCCCAGTCCTGAAATGATCGGGTAGGGCGAGATGTAGACGCTGCCACGCCTTGCTCCGAACTCAGGATCCAACGAAACTGGCGCCAAAACGTCTCTGACAGACCCCTGGCACGTCTGTAAATTTCTGTAGGTGGTCCCGATGTCATCACCGGCTGGGGCGAGCTCTGGAACAGGATCCCGGTGCTCTGGTTCGGACTGGTCCCAGGGTGCAGCAGCAGGTCGAAGTAGTCACCACGCCCGCTCCCGATGTCGAAACGCAGCGGGACCAAGATGAGTATGACCGTGGATGAGTCTTCCTCGAGCAGCAGCCAGGGGGGACACCATATGATGTTGGGACAGAGAGGGGGAGCCCGTTGAGTGACGAGGGGTCTGGACAGGTCCTGAGTGGCCTGTTCAGCGCACATGGGGGAGAAAACTTGGAACGGGCAATCCCGGACTCCGAACGAGGTCCCGCTTGCTGTGTTGGACAGAGGAATGGTGGATCTTCGACCCGGACAAGCAGCGTGCCTTGGAACGGAAGGATGAGACCGTGGAAGCTTCTACACTGCAGCTCTGGTTCTGGTTCAGGTCCCGGTTGCGCAGTCAGATGAGAATGAACCCTCCGGACAGCAGGGATGTCGGATGCCGACGAGACCACCTCGGCTGGGAAGCTATCTTGACGAACTTTCTGTCGATGTATGGTATGCCTCCAGACGACGCCGAATGACCTCAGGGAAGGTTCTGAAAGTCGGGCTCCAATTGCTGCCTGCGAACTGAGATGGATATGGTGATGGAAGGTGATGGGAGATGGAGTAGATGGGGTGGGAAATGGGGTGGATGGGTGTGGGGTGACACCTGACTATGTGGGGGTCTGTTAGGGGGTGATACAAGGTGTGGGAGGAGCAGAAAGGGGGCTGAAAGGTGGTCTAGCAAGTGGAGGAAGGGGGAGCTGCAAATTTGGGTTCGGAAGGAGAGAGGGGGGAGAGAACTCTCCTTTGGTTTGAATGTGGGGTTAATGGAGGGGTTAATGGGGGCCTAGGGAATGGGAAGGGTTGCCTTGGGGAGGGGAAGGGGTGCTTGGGAGAAGGGATTCTCCCTTGGGAAAATGAAAGGTTGTATGGGGAAGGGGAAAGGTTGCTTGGGAGGAGGGAGATGTGCCTAGGAGAAGGGGATTCCACCTAGGGGTTGGAGGGGAATTAAATGGGAGGTATGGGGAAGGGGGAGGGGTCTTAATGAGAGGTGAATGGGGAGGAGAGAGAGTGAATTTTGAAATTGGGGGTGGGGAGGAGAGAGAATGGGGTTCGCCCCCTTTAGAGAGAGAGAGAGAGAAATAGAGAGAGAGCTAGAGAGAGGGAGAGAGGGGAAACTCACAAATTTTATGGAAACTCAACTCAATATCATTCATTCATTAGCTTCAAATGGTGGGATTGGGGTCCTATTTATAGGAATCCCACAATTTAACATAAGACCTTGAGTTTTAGACTAGTGACAATAAACTAAGGGAGAAGGGGGTGCCCATGGGCCTAGCCCACTTAATTGGGCCCAACTGACTCATTAACCACTCTAATGCCAATTAACCTAGGTAGATGACACCTTAACCTAGGGACTTGACTCAAATAAAAGGAAAATTACATAATAAGAAAATGAAAAATACATCATATGACTCGAGATAAAGTGGCGAACAAGATATAGCACTGCTGGCGAGCGTTAGGATCCTCGAACAAATGAGATTGCCGATGATGTCCCCATCACTCTTGCATCTTAACTTCGGGTCTATTGAAATTGTGACCAGAATTATGTCACCCCGGTCTGGAGAATTGAAATATATTCCAGTTATTAGGCTTCTCATCCCTAGGGTATCTTCTGTGCGCTTGTTGATTAATAAATTTTTGAGGGTGAGTGTTATTTCTCAAGTAACTGCTGTTCGGACCCATTCTTTTATAGTAGTTCCAGCTTTTATTCTGATACATTTGCCCAGTCCAGCTACCACTTCTGTTCTGGTGAATGGGCTTAGAGAAATTCTTCACAAACTTCATTTCTGTTTTAGATGGTCGTCCAGCATTGTTTGTTGAATTCTCCTTTGGACGTTGAATGTTTTGATTGATGTTTGAGCTAGATGATGTGTCCAGCTTTTCTTTTCCCTTCTCTGGGCAGAAGGTAGTGATTTTGAACCGAAAGGGTCTCTTGTTAGTTGATTATGGCCTAAACCCTCCTTATTGAAATTTGTAGTGCCCCAAAATTTATATAAGTAATTTCTGGGTTATTTAATAATTTTCTAGAATTTATAAAGGCCTAAATAAATTAATAAATAGATTATTGGATTAATAGGTTATTATAGGCTGTTAAAATAATTAACCTAGCCTATCTAAATATGATCCAAAAGGGTTAGGACCAAGCCCATTAAGTTGGCCCATATTCTAGAAGGCTATTTAGACTATCCACGAATTTTAAAGATAAATACTCTTTTATATAGATAATTAGAAGGATAAACGAATAAAAGAGTTTTAATAAATTGAAACTCTATACACGTTTGATGTAACGGTCTATCGGGTGACCGCTACAGCTATGTAACGCACTAGACCTGATGCGTTACACCTCTGTCAGTTCCGTGAGTGGAAGAACGAGCAAAAAGATTGGATCTTTGGGATCCTATCTGCAAGACACCTAATTAGGAGAATATGTAAGGTTACTAGGGACTCTTAGGGATCAGGTTTTGGCAAATTAAGGACTCTAGAATCGATCTAATCCTCAAACCCTAGCTAAATCCCTATAAATAGAACATAGTTCTGAACTGAGCGACCCTTACTTTTGGCTCATGAAGAATCAAGGTAAGGAGATAGAATTTCGGGTAAGTTCTTTAGAACTATTTGTTTATAATACATTAGACTAATAGCTCTCCAAATTTCGTGCTAAGAGATCAACCAACCAAGGAGATTGAAGCTTCCAAAGTTACTGGTCGGACCTTACCAACCCAAGAAACTGAACGCAAGACCCCTGAAGATCAAGAGATTAGGACGCCTAAATGAGGTAATTAGAGCTCGATTATTTAGAACTTTTTGATCACCTTAGTTTTATCTTCTTACCCTCAAAATTTCACATCCTTAAGTCGAGAGGCTGAGGAGCTAGAGCAGCGAGAAGTTGCTGGAAACTCACTGGAAAGGGAGAACTAGGGCACGTCTTTCAGACTCAAATTAGAAGTTTAAAGCCCAGTTAAGCAGTAGGTCATCTCATGATTGGCAAAAATATTTTGTTAAGGATAAAAGCCCTCTGATTGTGCTTGATTTCATGCACTTTAGATCATGGATTTCATGTTTTAGTGGGTTCATGCATACATACATATCCTTAGCCCTAATCAAAGATAAAAAATATTATCTTGTCAATTCACTACAACCTATGCATCTAGATGACCTTTACTTCATTTTATCATGATTGGGGTAGTTAAATCTTTTCAAAATATGACATGGTTTTAAATCATAGTCTTTTAATTTCTTTATACTGTTAGCAGGGACTCTCACGCATCATACTTAGACAGTCACAAACTTTAATAACGGCCTTACGATAAGCCGTCACACCATCTGTTGCATTTTAATTCCGATGTTGTCTCTGACGCACCATAACAGGAGCGTTACACTACTGTAACGGCCCCTCGATAAACCGTCACAAGTACTGTGACACGCTCTTGTTAGACCGTCAGACCCCTGTGTTCTGTCAGCCCGAGGCAGAATGGTAACCAGTTAAGTTTACTTATAAATAAGTTTAGATAGCTAAGTTTGGACATGTTATCATGACTTTAAGTTTATTTACTGATTCATAATAGAAATTGCATGATTACAAGCATCTTAAGTTATTTTAAGTTATGTTAATTTCATCTGCCAAAATTCTATAATCTTGTATTTTAAATCATGGATTTTCAATGATGTATGGATGGAATTTTATCTTGGTTTCACGTTGCTACACATTCTCTTTCTATCAATAGAGTCATTTTCTCTAAGTACATGGCATATATTCCGGTATATGGCCATTAGTTCACACTTTGCACTAAAGGAACATTATTCTTGAACATGAGGATCTCTCTATTGGATATTTCTTCCAATAGACTAGGAAATCTTGTTTCAAGGCCTCCGTAATTCTCCGCGAGCCTAGGATTCCCACTAGGACGCCGAGTTGGTTGTACCATTAAAACCCAATTGATTAGACAACACTATCGGTATTTTCTGGTTCTAGCGATGTAACGGATCTATATTGGACCGTCAGGCTCATGTAACGACCCAATATACAACCGTCACATTTAACTGGGTCCAATTATTATTTCTGGATTCAGTCGTTCTAACGGATCAAGGCTCGACCGTCACGTGAACGTAACGGCCCAGTACAAGTCCGTCACAATGTTTGAGTGCTTTAACCCAAGGTTTGACCCACGGGTTAATTTTATAAGGTTCCTAGATGGATTAATAATGGTCTAGGACTTACCAAATTGAGTCAATATACCTAATTTAATTTATGAAAAATAAGGAATGTACCGTTATGCTGTCGAATTATTTCCATGAGCATGACATAGTATAAGTCATTCTTGATCTCTCATATTCTAGATTGAAGTGTTCATTCATTGATTATTGTTATCATGAACTTATTGAACGTATTACATTCTTTGCCATACTTTATTGTTACATGCGTGGAAGTAACTTGACTTATACTTGACGATGCGATCGAGCACTGATTGTGTTCAAGAGCTCTATGCTAGTCCCCTCGACTGATTGTCGGAAACATACTATTATAAATCATGGGGTATGATGCTACTAGCGCCGCATTACGCTGGGAGTACTTTCTTTATAAATAAGTGAAAATCCACGGCTCGATATGACATTCTTGTACATGACTTTCTTGCTTGATATTCCACAGAAATTCAAAAAGTACTTGCTCATAAGTAAAAGATACTAGAGTGATGATTATGTGGCTTGCTAGTACATTCTCGATACATTCTTGTTTATGAAAGGCCAATATCATATTCTTATTACGTTCTTGCTAGTTCATTCTTGCTCTCATTCTATCTTACATGATCGTTTTGTTACTTTCGTTACTTGCGTGATTGATCGCATTTCGTATGGTTTTACCTAAATTCTTTAGAGCTAAAATACTAATTACTTTAATAGTGCTATTCATGTTGATGCGAAGATACCTACTGGGCAAGTGTGCTCATTATCTATTTCTAATCTTTTTCAAGAAATGAAAGTGATTCGAATTCAGATTCGGGTTATACAAGTTGCAGGTCCGAGAGCAAATGAAAGTATTGTCAAATTGAGGGTGAAGACTTAGGAAGTCTACAATGTTTAGATCGAGTCTTTGTAATTTCTTATTTCTTAAGTCTAGTGGAATGGAAAAAGGATGAAAAGGTTATTGTACTTGAATACTTGATTATTAATGAAATAAAGTTGGAGTTTGATTTATTATTATGCGATTGCATTCTTATGTGTGATTGCCTTGCGCTCTGGTCATTCTTACTTGCAAGAGGCTTACCATGTCGGTTGTTCGCGTTCCTCGAGCGAGTCTTCCACTATCAAAAAGGCTCGGGACGTGACAGTTAAGTTGGTATCAGAGCCCAAGTCTCAGGACTTAGGGAGAAGAATCATGTCATAGGATAAGTCCAAGGTTTAAGGACCCCTACCTATGAACTAAGGAAGAAATTTCCTTACCCATGTGAGAATTGGGTAGAGCCTGGGATAAGATAGTTAATTAGCTTTAAGATTGATTTTCTTCCAATTTCATGAGAAATAAAAAATTGTTATATTTCTCTCAGGTACCTTATTATTACCATGGCTCATCGCGTAGATTGGAATGGCATGCAACAAACGGTTGTCGGCCTTACTCAGGCATTACAAACCATGTCGCAAGCTGGTGTAGGGGCAAGAGCTGGCGATTTACATCATAATTTTTGGAGTTTAAACCCTCCGTGTTTCTATGGCTCTTCCAAACCGGACGAAGCAGAGAACTAGATTGATGAGATGAACCGTATATTTGATGTCATCCAATGCACCGATCAAGAGAAGGTGCGTCTTGCAACTTTTCAACTCAACAAGGATGCCCGAACATGGTGGAAGTCGGTTCCGGCACCTCCGGCCGATGCACCTCATACGTGGGATGTTTTTCTAGCTTTATTCCGTGCCAAGTATTTCTCTGAGTATGTGAAAGAAAGAAAGGCTATGGAGTTCACCTCTCTTCGACAGGGAATGCTGATAGTGGCTGAATATGAACTACAATTCTCAAGGCTAGCTCCTTATGCACCGCATCTAATCAGTACCGACCTATTAAAAGTAAATCGGTTTATGGACGGGTTACGTCCCAATTTTATTCAGCAGCTCGGGACCCAAAACATCTATACTTATGCGGAAATGGTTCAACGAGCATACTTATGTGAAAGGACCTTAGAAAAGGTCGAGAAATTGAAAGGGAAAAGAGAAGAGTCCAGCCGACGATCTGATCGGCGTTATAAGAAAGAAAAGTTCAGTATCACGGAGCCTCACAAAAGCTGTGATAATAAGAAGTGATCCAGGAGCGGGAACGGTGGAAGTTTCCAGAAGAATAAAAAGATTAAGGAGGAGGAGCAGGTCGCCACGGCTTGCACATTTTGCGAAAAGTTCGGCCATTCGGCTGAAGAGTGTTGGAAGCGCCTCGACGCTTGTTTACATTATGGAAACAGGGAGCATCGCATGCCGGGTTGCCCCCTTATGAAGGACCAGTCATCTGGTGGAGGACGCAGGAGGCAAGCTCTCCTCAATGCCGTTCTAGAAGAAGAGGAAGCACCCAGGGATGGTGGGCTTATGGAAGGTACTCTTCAAATTTGTTCCCGTCCTGCATTTGTGCTATTTGATACTTGTGCCTCTCATTCTTTTATCTCCACTACTTTCGTAAAAACATTACCAATTGCATCAGTTCCCCTACCTTCAGATCTTGCTATTACCACACCCTTAGGTTCTGGAACAAAGCTTACCGACTATTATCCTGATAGCAAAGTGATGGTAGAAGGTCATAATCTCCCCGCAAACTTAGTATGCCTTGACATGAAAGGTTATGATGCCATTTTAGGGGTAGATTGGCTTGTAGATCATGATGCTTATATCAATTGCAGAAACAGGATTATATCCTTCCGAAAATCTGATCTTCCAAGATTCTCTTTTCTTGGCATCAAATACAAGAAACACCCCACTATCATATCCTCACTTCACGCTTGCAAACTTATCTCGCAAGGATGTGAAGCTTTTCTTGCTTTTGTCATTATTACGGAGTCCAAGGAAATTAGCATAGTAGACATCCCTATTGTAAATGAGTTCCTAGATGTATTCCCATCCGAATTACCCAATTTACCACCCGAGAGGGAAGTGAACTTCACTATTGAACTCATTCAAGGAGCAGCACCTGTTTCTATAGCCCCTTACAGGATGTCCACCACAGAACTCAAGGAACTAAAGAAGTAGTTGCTGGAACTACTAGATAAGGGCTTCATCAGACCTAGCACATCCTCTTGGGGTGCGCCAGTTCTTTTTGTCAAAAAGAAGGATGGTTCTCTCAGGCTATGCATCGATTACCGGCGACTGAATCAACTTACAATCAAAAATAAGTATCCGTTGTCGCGTATTGATGAGCTCTTCGATCAGCTTTCGTGAGCAGAATATTTCTCCAAGATTGACCTCAAATCAGGTTATCATCAGCTTAGAATTAAAGAAGAAGACATTTATAAATCGGCTTTTCGAAGTCGTTATGGCCACTATGAATTCGTGGTAATGCCGTTCGGGTTAACTAATACCCCAGCAGCATTTATGCAACTTATGAACAATATCTTTCAACCATATCTAGACCAATTCATCGTCGTCTTCATTGATGACATCTTGATATACTCCAAGATAAAAGAGGAACATGAAGAACTTTTGAGGATAGCTCTGTAAACACTTAGAGAACATAAACTTTATGTAAAGCTTAACAATTGTGAATTCTGGCTCAAGGAAGTTTCATTCCTAGGCCACATTATTTCCAAGGAAGGAATCGTTGTGGATCCTTCGAAAGTAGAAGCTGTCAGGAATTGGAGCCGGCCAACGATTGTATCAGAAGTAAGAAGCTTTCTGGGTCTAGCTGGTTATTATAGGAGGTTCATTAAGGACTTCTCAAAGATTACTGTTCCTTTAACTAGACTCACAAGAAAAGTAAATCTTTTTGTCTAGTCAAAGGAATGTAAAAATAGTTTTCAAACTCTTAAGAAAATCATCTTACTACAGCTCCCATTTTATCACTACCGGTGGAAGGTGGTGGATTCAAAGTATATACGGATGCATTTGGCAGTGGCTTAGGGTGTGTCCTTATACAAAATGGAAAGGTATTCTATTATTTTTCAAGACAATTGAAGCGTCACGAGGAAAATTATCCCATGCATGATTTAGAACTAGCAGCTGTTATTTTCGCCTTAAAAATTTGGCGTCATTATCTTTATGGAGAAAAGTTCATAGTATACTCGGACCACAAGAGCTTGAAATATTTATTTTCTCAAAAGGAGTTAAATATGAGGCAGAGAAGATGGTTAGAATACCTCAAAGATTTTGATTTTACTATTCAATATCATCTTGGCAAGGCTAATGCTGTAGCCGATGAACTCAACAGAAAACCAGTGGGAATGCTATCAAGTCTTATGGTTAGTATGCTAATCTTATTCCTCTGTTTGCTCAGTTAAATTTAAATATTGACAAAAAGGAAGAGGATTGCTTCATGGCTAATATCCGAGCTCAACCAACATTAATAGAGGATCTGGTCAAGTTGCAAGATGATGATCCCGCGTTACTGGAGATTAAAGCTAACATAGATCAGAGGCCGGATTTCTCCGTTTCCAATGATGGAAGATTGCTATTTAAGGCCGAGTATGTGTACCGGATCATGAAGATACGAAGAAAATGATCTTAGAAGAAGCACATGAGTCCAAGTACACCATTCATCCAGGAGGTATAAAAATGTATCAAGATCTCAAAAGAAACTTCTGGTGGCCCAATATGAAGAGAGAGATAGCAGATTTCGTGTCTCACTGTCTCACTTGCCAAGAAGTTAAAGCAGAACATTTTAGACCCGCCGGTAAATTACATCCCTTAGACATTCCAACATGGACGTGGGAGAGTATAGGGATGGATTTCATCATGGGTTTACCTAAAACCAGAGGAGGACACGATGGTATATGGGTAATCATAGACCGATTGACTAAATCTATACATTTTCTATCAATAAAAAGTCGATGGTCGGTGGATATTCTAGCAGCATTATACATAAAAGAAATTGTCAAATTACATGGTGTCCCAGTCACTATTATATCTAATAGAGATCCTAGATTCACATCACATTTCTGGAAGGGTCTACAAAACTCACTAGGGACTAGATTGAATTTTAGCACAGCCTTTCATCCGCAAACTGATGGTCAGAAGGAAAGAACGAATCAAGTAGTAGAAGATATGCTCAGGGCTTATGCTATTGATTTTTTAGGTAGTTGGCATGATCACTTGCCTCTGGTAGAATTTACATATAACAACAGTTATCAAGCCAGCATACAAATGGCACCTTTTGAAGTGTTATATGGAAAAAGTTGTAGATCACCTATTTGTTGGAATGAAATAAGGGAAAGGCAATTTCTAGGCCCCGACCTTATCAGGGATTCTACAGAGAAGATCAAGCTCATTCGAGAAAGATTACAGATGGCACAAGATAGGCAAAAGTCTTATGCCGATAATCGAAGGCGCGATTTGGAGTTTCAGGTTGGAGATCATGTATATCTAAAAGTTTCTCCGAGTCGTGGTATTCAAAGATTTGGCATCAAAGGAAAGTTAACTCCAAGATTCATTGGCCCGTTTGAAATTCTTGAAAGGGTCGGTGAAGTAGCTTATAGACTGGCTTTACCTTCACAATTAGCAGGAGTTCATGACGTATTTCACGCCTCTATGCTGAAAAAGTATGTATATGATCCTGACCATATTATCACCTATGACAATCTGGAGATCCAGAAGGATATGACATACGAACAAACGTCAATAAATATTCTGGAATGGGAAATGCGTCAACTAAGAAATAAAGTTATTCCTATGGTCAAGATTCAAGGGAAGAAAACATGGCCATATGAAGCAACATGGGAAACCGAAGAAGCTATGCGGAAAAGATTTCCAGAATTATTTAACTATAAGTACACTCTCCATAACCCATGTATTGAATTTGGGGACCAAATTCTTCTAAGTGGGGGAGGGTGTAGTGCCCCAAAATTTATATAAGTAATTTCTCGGTTATTTAATAATTTTCTAGAATTTATAAAGGCCTAAATAAATTAATAAATAGATTATTGGATTAATAAGTTATTATAGGCCCAATTCTGTTAAAATAATTAACCTAGCCTATCTAAATATGATCCAAAAGTGTTAAGGATCAATCCCATTAAGTTGGCCTATAATCTAGAAGGTTATTTAGCCTAAGCCACGAATTTTAAAGATAAATACTCTTTTATATAGATAATTAGAAGGATAAACGAATAAACGAGTTTTAATAAATTGAAACTCTATACACGTTTGATGTAATGGTCTATCGGGCGACCGCTACAGCTATGTAATGCACTAAACCTGATGCGTTACACCTCTGTTAGTTCCGTGAGTGGAAGAACGAGCAAAAAAATTAGATCTTTGGGATCCTATCTGCAAGATACCTAATTAGGAGAATATGTAAGGTTACTAGGGACTCTTAGGGATCAGGTTTTGGCCAACTAAGGACTCTAGAATCGATCTAATCCACAAACCCTAGCTAAATCCCTGTAAATAGAACCCAGTTCTGAACTGAGCGACCCTTACTTTTGGCTCGTGAAGAATCAACGTAAGGAGATATAATTTTGGATAAGTTCTTTAGAACTTTTTGTTTATAATACATTAGACTAACAGCTCTCCAAATTTCGTGCTAGGAGATCAACCAACCAAAGAGATTGAAGCTTCCAAAGTTGTTGGTCAGACCTTAGCAACCCAGGAAACTAAACGCAAGACCCCTGACGATCAAGAGATTAGGACGTCTAAACAAGGTAATTAGAGTTTGGTTATTTAGAACTTTTTGTTCACCTTAGTTTTATCTTCTTACCCTCAAAATTTCACATCCTTAGGTCAAGAGGCTGAGGAGCTAGAGCAGCGAGCAGTTGCTGGAAACTCACTGGAAAGGGAGAACTATGGCACATCTTTCAGACTCAAATTAGAAGTTTAAAGCCCAGTTAAGCAGTAGGTCATCTCATGATTGGTAAAAACATCTTGTTAAGGATAAAAGCCCTCTGATTGTGCTTGATTTCATGCACTTTAGATCATGGATTTCATGTTTTAGTGGGTTCATGCATACATACATATCCTTAGCCCTAATCAATGATCAAAAATATTATCTTGTCAATTCACTACAACCTATGCATCTAGATGACCTTTACTTCGTTTTGTCATGATTGGGGTAGTTAAATCTTTTCAAACCATGACATGGTTTCAAATCATAGTCTTTTAATTTCTTTATACTATTAGCAGGGACTCAGACGCATCATACTTAGACCGTCACAAACTTTAACGGCCTTATGATAAGCCGTCACACCCTATGTTGCATTTTAATTCCTCTGTTGTCTCTGACGCACCATAATAGGAGCGTTACACAACTGTAACGGCCCCTTGATAAACCGTCACAGGTACTGTGACGCGCTCTTGTTAGACCGCCAGACCCCTGTGTTCTGTCAGCCCGAGGCAGAATGGTAACCAGTTAAGTTTACTTATAAATAAGCTTAGATAGCTAAGTTTGGACATATTATCATGACTTTAAGTTTATTTACTGATTCATAATAGAAATTGCATGATTACAAGCATCTTAAGTTATTTTAAGTTATGTTAATTTCATGTGCCAAAATTCTATAATCTTGTATTTTAAATCATGGATTTTTAATGATGTATGGACGGAATTTTATCTTGGTTTCACGTTGCTACACATTCTCTCTCTATCAATAGAGTCATTTTCTTTAAGTACATGGCATATATTCCGGTATATGGCCATTAGTTCACACTTTGCACTAAAGGAACATTATTCTTGAACATGAGGACCTCTCTATTGGATATTCCTTCCAATGGACTAGGAAATCTTGTTTCAAGGCCTCTATAATTCTTCGCGAGCCTAGGATTCTCACTAGGACGCCGAGTTGGTTGTACCATTAAAACCCAATTGATTAGATAACACTATCAGTGTTTTTTGGTTCTAGCGATGTAACGGATCTATATTGGACCGTTAGGCTCATGTAACGACCCAATATACAACCGTCACATTTAACTAGGTCTAATTATTGTGTCTGGATTCAGTCGTTCTAACGGATCAAGGCTCGACCGTCACGTGAACGTAATGGCCCAGTACAAGACCGTCACAATGTTTGAGTGCTTTAACCCAAGGTTTGACCCACGAGTTGATTTTCTAAGGTTCCTAGATGGATTAATAATGGTCTAGGAGTTACCAAATTGAATCAAGATACCTAATTTAATTTATGAAAAATAAGGAATGTACCGTTATGCTGCCGAATTATTTCCAGGAGCATGACATAGTATAAGTCATTCTTGATCTCTCATATTCTAAATTGAAGTGTTCATTCATTGATTATTGTTATCATGAACTTATTGAACTTATACATTCTTTGCCATACTTTATTGTTACATACATGGAAGTAACTTGATTTATACTTGAAGATGCGATCGAGCACTGATTGTGTTCAAGGGCTCTATGCTAGTCCCCTCGACTGATTGTCGGAAACATACTATTATAAACCATGGGATATGATGCTACTGGCATCACATTACGTTAGGTGTACTTTCTTTATAAATAAGTGAAAATCCACGCCACGATATGACATTCTTATACATGACTTTCTTGCTTGGTATTCCACAGAAATTCAAAAAGTACTTGCTCATAAGCAAAAGATACAAGAGTGATGATTATGTGGCTTGCTAATACATTCTCGATACATTCTTGTTTATGAAAGGCCAATATCATATTCTTATTACGTTCTTGCTAGTTCATTCTTGCTCTCATTCTATCTTACATGATCGTTTGGTTACTTTAGTTACTTGCGTGATTGATCACATTTTGCATGATTTTACCTAAATTCTTTAGAGCTAAAATGCTAATTACTTTAATAGTGCTATTCATGTTGATTCGAAGATACCTACTGGGCAAGTGTGCTCATTACCTATTTCTAATCTTTTTCAGGAAATGAAAGTGATTCGAATTCGGATTCGGGTTATACAAGTAGCGGGTCTGAGAGCGAATGAAAGTATTGTCAAATTGAGGGTGAAGACTTAGGAAGTCTACAATGTTTAGATCGAGTCTTTGTAATTTCTTATTTCTTGAGTCTAGTGGAATGGAAAAAGGAGGAAAAGGTTATTGTATATGAATACTTGATTATTAATGAAATAAAGTTGGAGTTTGATTTATTATTATGCGATTGCATTCTTATGTGTGATTGCCTTGCGCTCTGATCATTCTTGCTTGCAAGAGGCTTACCATGTCGGCTGTTCAGGTTCCTCGAGCGAGTCTTCTGCTGTCAAAAAGGCTCAGGGCGTGACAAAATTAACCCTTATTCCCAGTATAGAATCCAGATTTGTTTTTCCTTGAACAAATTTTTCTAAGACCTTTTGTTTGTCTTCCAGCTCTCTTTGCATAGACTCACAATTTTTTAAATGTTCAATGTTCACTTTCTTCACAGCTTCATACTTTTATGTGATCACACTATTTTCATTCAGACTTTCTTCAAATTTAATCTTGAGTTCATTGAGCTGTGTGTGAACTTCCTGGTTCTCAGATTTGTGCTTTTCATTTTCCTTTTTTAGAGACGTCATTTCTTCCAATTGTTCTTTTAATTTCTGATTTTCCTCACTAATTTGAGTTTGTTCTTCAATATTAGCATTAGATTTTCTCTTCAGAACCCTATGCTCCTTACTGAGTGAATTGAACTTATCTAATTGTTCAGCATAGGCATCTTCCCAATCATCAATAGAATAATTCTCAAAGATATTTGTTACCTCCTCTTCGCTATTTTCCATCAGGCAAATTCCTTCTTTTTCCTCCTCTGAGGAATTGGCTTCCGGATCTTCTTCTTCATCGCTCCATGTGCAGACCATCGCTTGTGGCTTCTTCTTCTGCACCTTCGAGCTCTTCTTCTTAAAGTCAGGACCCTTCTTCTGAAGATCAGGGCAGTCCCCTTTCATATGTCCAGGTTTCCTGCAATGAAAACATGTAATTTTCTTGGTGCTCCTATTCTTATCATTGCTGAAATCAAAATTCTTACCAGAGGGGTATGACCTCTTCCTTCTGAAGGTCTTTCCCTTAGTCCTTAAGAATTTCCTGAATTGTCGAGTGAGCATTGCTTGCTCCTCCTGGTCGAGGTCTGATAGTCCGTCAGACTCGCAGCTACTACTCCCACTGCTGCTACTTCCCTTGCTGCGGGACACCTTGAGGGCAATATTCTTGCCCTTCCTGTCGTTTCCTTCACCATTCCTTTTAAAATTCATCTCATACATCATAAGGGATCCTATGAGTTCGGTGACTGTCATTGTCGATAGATCCCTAGACTCCTCTATCACAATGGCCTTAGTGTGCCTTGTAGAGGCTAGAGATGTAAGTATCTTCCTGACTATATCTCCCCCAGCTATCTCTTTCCCAAACCCCTTAAGACTATTCGTAATCAGTGACAGTTTGGCATACATATCAGTTATGGTCTCCTCTGATTTCATCTTAAACATCTCATATTCAGAGGTGAGGAGATTTACCTTCGTTGCTTTCACTTGAGGTGTACCTTCGTAGATTAGACCCAACTCGTCCCATATTTTCTTGGCCGTCTTACAAGCTGAGATGCGGGCGTATTCGTCTGGGTGTACCGCACATTGGATGACGTTCAGGGCCGTCCAGTTGAGTGACGAGAGCTTGACTTGATCATCTGTCCACGCATCCTCGTTCGATGGCAAATCGTATGGCCCTGTAGTGATCACCCTCTACAGCTTGTGGCTCTGCGCCCTGATGAATACTTCCAGGCTATTTTTCCAAAAAAGATAATTGTTACCATCAAAGAATGGAGGGCGGCTGATAGATTGTCCCTTATCCATGAAGCTTCGAGGACCATTAGGATTACCCTGACCGTTGGCCCACATGATGAAAACCTGCCCTGATATTAAATGATACACGTAGCGGAAAGTGAGATAGAAGGGGGGGATGAATAACTTCCTCCCAAATTTCGATAAACTCAGACACGATTTATCAACCCCTTAAATTGCAGTGAAGAAGACCTCGGAGACAGGTAACTATGATGACTAGTAAAAGGAATGAGATCGAGAAAGTAATCCACAATGAAGCAATGTGTCAAGTAGATGGAGAGCAGCACAACGTAAACAAGCAACCCACAGAAGAGACAGGGAATTTTTTAGGTGGTTCGATTGCTATCCGCAATCTACGTCCACCCCTTACTCAATAGAGTAAGGTTTCCTTGCAATATTATATCACACACAACAGACTCAGTCTATAACAACCGCTGCCTAATAGCTTGCCCTGAGGAATAGCCTCCTCAGTCTTCTGATCGACCAGAAGAAAACATTAGAGAACCAATCTCCCTTCCTTTGCACGCAGCAATGGGAACCCTGTGCGGTTACTCCCAAGTAACTCACACAACCATAGGATCAACCTCTCTTCCTCCAAGACAATGGAGGGAAACTGGAGAACCTATACCTTTCTCCGAACAGTGGAGGGTAACATAACGGAATGAAAGTAAAGGAATCTCGAAAATAAAACGATCGATGAATGACAATTTTCTCAAAAAATAAAAGCAATATTGATGTGACACCACCTTGGGGGATAATCACAGGATCAAATGACCCTTGGACCTAGCAAGCAACCAATGCACGAACCGGTGATTTTACTCGGGCGGACTCACCCGCTAAGCGCACTCTTGTGCCCGTAGGCAAACCGGTGATAGTGGTGAGGGTCCGGGATGGGCCCTTGCTGCTCCGGGGTTGGCTAGCTTTGGATTGGACCTCTCAAGGGTCCTAGGATGCCCACTCTCGTAGGCAGTCAGCACACCGAGGGCGTGGGTGTTAATGGCTCTCCCGCAACTCACCCGCGGTAGTCACTCAATCATAAGCAAATTCGGGTTCGGGCGCTCCACTTACCACCGACGGCACTAAGATGCAATACTAATTAAGCAAAGGAATCTAGCAAGAGGAGTGTTTAGTGGCTCACCTAATCGGTGTGAAGACACCGATCCCGACCAGAGACGTGGGCGAGCGAGGAAGCGTGGGCTTACCTGCACGCCACGCCGGAGAAGCTTGGACCTGAAATTTTAAATGACATGCACTACACCCCATGCAAGGGGGGGATCTTGGGGAAGGGAAACCAAAGAATACATCTAATTACTACCTCCACACAGGGAGGGGCCTTCAGCCGGCCAAGCGGGGAGGGAAGAAAGTGATGAAAACACAAGAGAAGAAGCCGATGCCGAATCTGCCCGCTCTCTGCGATAGGGGACAGACAGCCAGAGTTGAGGACGCAGATCTTGATCTAGAATTTTTCTGATGACGGGACTGGTGGGAAATTCTTCGTATCTAGAACGGGAATGCCCCAGAATTTTTTTCATTTCTTCTGGTCCCGAGGTAGGTCCGGGCAGAGGCTCGAACAGGGTGGCAGCTTCTCGGACTGACAGCCTCTGGTTTCCAACATCAGGAAGAAGAGGATGCCCCGACCGCTCCCAAACTCAGAATCAAGTGACGTCAAAGCCGTTGGAACCGTGGACAAGCCCTCTTCGTAGAAGAACTGGCGGGGAAGCCAAAAGATGCCAGAGAAGACCAGTGGACTCTGAATAGTGGTGATAGGTCGGTGTAGACTGTGGGGAAGCAGAACTATGTACCCGGGGAAGAAAATTGGTAACTCTTGAACATGGATGCCGATCGGAGTTCTGCTTCTTGATTCTGAAAGTAGACAAGACGAGGAAGAACTTTGCAGAAGAACTCTTGGCCTGATTCTTCCTAGGTTTGTCGTGGTGAAGCTTCTACTCCGAATCAGGTACTCCGCAGGGGCAGCTCTGCGCAGTTGTGGGAGAACGGACCTCCCGGGCGGCACAGACCTCGGATGGGGATGATACCACCGCCGTTGCGAACAAGACAGGAAGAAGCTTCCTTGGATAGCTCTTGGTTCTTCAAACTCGTCCGGAGGAAGCTGTTGTTGCTGCTGCAATATGGTGATCCTCTGTAGGTTTGCAGCTGCTAGCAGGTTCGTTGGTGTAGATCCCGAATGGCCACGAACGGTGATGGAGAAGAAGGAATGGTGAAGGAATGATGTTGAAGGGTGGAAAGGGAGTGTAAGGGAGGTAATGGAGGTGTCTAGAGGTGGAGGAGGAGCTGGAGATGGGGGAGGGTGCAGGTGGCTAGCGTTTTTCTTCAATGGTGGAGTGAGGGATGAGGGAGAGGAAGAAGGAGGGAAGGTGGTGAAGAGAGAGGGTGGAGGGCGACCCTACCCCAAGGAGGAGAGGATTTGGGTGACCTTGGGATGAGGAGGGCAGGGGATTTCAAATTTCAAATGTCTAGGGAGGTGGAGGGTTGCATGGGGAAGAGGGTGGGGTGCTTGGGAAATATATGGGGTGGTTGGAGGGTGGGGTGGGGATTGGGGGACTCTCCTTGGGACTAAGGGGGTGGAGTAATGATAGCCTGGGGAAGTGGAGGGGCTTTAATGTGGTAGGTGGGAGGGTGATGTGGTTGGGAGAGGAGGAGAGAGAGAGGGGGGCGAATTCCCCTTGGAGGGAAGGAGGGAGAGAGTGAGAAGAGAGAGGGGGGGGGACGAGAGGGCTTCTCACCACTCTATGTGGACACTAGAAAACTCAAATTTTATTGATTGATTGACTCATTGATTGATCACAAATGGGGGAAATTGTTGTGCCCCTGGCCCCTGTGGCTTGTGGTTTTGATGATTGGCTTTAGGGGTTTGTGATGATTGATTTTAATGTGAGTTAATCACTGTGAGTCACCATGTTTTTATTCAGTCATTCTATATTCCGTCATTCTTATATTCAGTCTGTCATTCAAATGTTCATTCAGTCTTTCATATGTTCAGTCAGTTTATCTGCTTACACTGTGAGTCATTGCATTTGAAGTTCAGACTGTTTATCTGCTGCATAAAGCATTCATATGCATTTATAGAGTCTGCACATTTGCATCAGGCAGCAAGTGTGTACAACGCCTTGTGTAGGCACGACAAGTCCATACACTGGTTGCACATTGCACAGCTGCAGGCACTTCTAAGTCTACACATCGTGTAGCTTGCTGGCATAGTCTGTACACTCATCTGTCTACATGTGTCACCAAGTCCACACATTGCATCATGTGTTTGTTCATGAAGTCTATACATTGGCATGCTGCATCTCTTGAAGTATGTACATCCTCTTCAGTCATTTCAAAGTCTATACATTGCTGAGCGTCTCACTGACAGTCTCATGCAAGTCTATACATCCTGCACCGTCTCATGCAGCATCTCAAGACAAGTCCATACATAGTTTATCAGCACTTAGAAGTCTGTACATCGGTCCGTCTTGTTCAGCGTCTTAGTGCATTTAAAGTCTGTACATCGTTCGTCTCAGCCAGCGTCTCATGCTGCATCTTAGGCAAGTATATACTTCGCCTTCTGCAAGCTTTATTGCAAGTCTGTACATCGGTTTGATATCAACAAGTCTGTACATTGGGTTCAACTCTCCAAGTCTGTACAGCCACATTCAATAGGTAAAATCTATACATTCTTCAGCTGGAACTGTACAAGTCTGTACATCGTTACTTGCCAAAGTTTGTACATTGGCATCTGTTCCTACGTTGCACTTCCAAGTCTGCACATTGGGTTCTTTACCTACGTTCATCTTTGAAGTCTGAACATTGGAAGTTTTACCTACGTTGCACTTCAAAGTCTATACACTCGTTGTCTTCCATTGTTTCAAGTCTGTACAGCCTTTCCATTGGAAAGTCTATACATTGGTCGCTGAATGATCTTCAAGTCTATACAGACCTTGACTCGCTCAAGTCTGTACATCGGCCTGCTATCTTTGACAAAGTCTTCACATCGCGAAGTCTATACACTCAACTCCTTCACACTTCAACAAAGTCTGTACAGCGGATGTCTTCACATAGGAAATATGTACAGCCGTTCACCTCGTGAAGTCTAGACATTTGATGTGCATGGTCTTGAAGCATTTAGGAAGTCTGTACTTTGGTCTGCTTTGCATTGCATGAAGTATGTACATTGCACTATAGCTACATTGTTTCAACTGAAGTCTGCACATCAGCCTGCATGATTTCAAAGTATGTACATTGCACAACATGCATCAACTCCAAGTAGGTACATCGTCTGTTCATGAAGTATATACATTGCTACAGTAACGCAAGTTTATACATAGTCCGTCTCATGTATTGTCTTAGGCCAAGTCTATACAGTGAATTGTCTCATTCAGCGTCTCATATGCCAATTTGAGTCAAAGTCTGTACAGCCCAAGTCTGTACACTGAGGATGCTTGTTAGCCTTCAAGGTCTATACATTGTCTACAGTGCATCCAGCAAGTCTATTCATTGGAGTGTCTTGTTCAGCGTCTCATGGCAAATTCTGCACATTCTATTGTTCAACGTCTGCATGCATTACATGAAGTTTGTACACTGCATCGTCTCAACTTGCGTCTCACTGAGCATCCATTCACAGTAAAGTCTATACAGACTTCATCGTCTTAGGGTACGTCTCATGCTTTTGCCAAAGTCTATATAGTCTGTTGCAGTATTACACTATATGCCTCACTCTAAGTCTACACACTCATGAGTGTCTCATCAAGTCCATACACTGGCCTTGAGCTGAAGTCTACACAGTGCCTCAGGCTGAGCAAGTCCATACATTGGCTGTTGTCCTTCAGAGTCTGTACATCGCAGTGAGTTGAAGGTTGCCTAAGTCTATACAGCCGTTGGCTTCTTATGTGAAGTCCATACATTGAGTAAAGTATATACAGCCATTGCTTGCGTCGCCTTACACGACCAAGTCTGTACAGAGTTTGCACTGCATCTCATGAAGTCTACACAATGGTAAAGCTAGTGCTTGCATTGTTCATCACTTGCCTTGTTCACTACGTCGACGCTGCACGTTGGAAGTGTTCACGCCTTGGGCTGATGTCCAAAGGTGTCTTGATCAACATCAAGTCTGTACAGCATGAAGTCTGTACATTGGCTTTTATCTTGAACATAAGGCCTTAGTCTACACACTCTTCTGTTATCATAATACACTCTTCAACAAGTATATACACTTAGCACGCATGAAGACTGCTAAGTCTATACACTCCCTCACTCTGTACACACTTGCTATATTGATTTCTGAAGTCTATACAATGCTTTGCATTCACAGAGTCTGTACAGGTTGTTCAGACTTAAACTGATGACTTATCCGATGCTATCTCTGACAGGGATTCTTACCGAGATTGATGACCTGGCTCGTGATCCCAGGAGGACGAGGTATGCAGATGCTGACACTTGGATGAAGCTGCCTCGGATCTGGCGAATTCCTTGGGCAGGAAAACGTGGAAGCCACGCGCCCAGGAGCTGCTGTTGCTGCTGCTATATATATGAGCCTTCTTCCACTAAAGAAGGCTGATCGAAAGAAAAGGAGCAAAGTATATACATCCAGTCTGAGAGCAGCAGAGAGTATTCGATCCAGAGAAGAGAAGAGATAGAGAGAGCCTGCGAAAGAAGAAGAAAAGAAAGAGAAGAAGAGCATAAGGAGAAGAAGAGTAAGAGGGAGTTAGAGAGCTCGTGAGGGTTAAGAGAAAAAGAAAGTGAGAGAGAAGAGAAGAGGAAGAAGAAGCTTCATCTGAAGACTAGTTCCTACTGGACCGTGGATCAAATCCAGGCCAGTCAGCTCCGTTGAGAGCCACATCTGTGTTTTCATCTTTACAGCCTTCTGATTGCTGTGTTATTTTCGTTTATTGTTTTCCTTTGTTTTCTGATTACCTTTGTACTTCCGATCCTCTGGACTGAGGTCGGGTCCCTCCTGGTCTGGAGGAAGAGAGGTCTGCGACCTCTAGTTTCCAAGTGGCTGGGAGTCACTTGGGTGTCCCTCCGGTTGGGAGGAAGAGGGGAGGCTGTTCCCCTGGTCAAGCTGTGTGGCAGCAACTGTTTGCAGACTGAGTCTGCTTGGTTCTAGCGTTTGCTAGTGAAGCCTCACTCCGGTTGGGAGTGAGGGGTGGATGTAGGTCTGGAGGACCGAACCACCTAAAAATCTATTGAGCAGTGGTTTAATTGCTTGATCTGCTTCCGCTAGATGCTTGGATAGGCACGCTCCAAGTGTTTGTATTTGAGTTGAATCGAATTGGTTCTATTTTATGTCTATCTCTAGCATCCAAGTTTTTATTTGGCCATTATACATAGAAGGATACATTCACCCCCCCTCTATATCCGGGCCTTGCACCCTAACAGTTGGTATCAGAGCGGGTGTCTGCATACAAGGTCCAGTGACCTGCAGATCGATCTTGCAGTCTTAGGTGCTAATTTGTTTTAGTGCATCAATATTCTTGTTGCATTGAATCTATCGGCTATCTGTTTCAATGGCTTGTCCACCTGTCTTTAGTGGTTCTGATTTCAACCAGTGGCACAGTGCTTTACGTAGTTATGTTAAATCTGTTGATCCAGACCTGTGGAAAGTGATTTCACATGGTCCTCATGAATTACCAAAGAAAAGGTCCAAATGGACTGACAGTCACGAATCAATGTATGAGGAGAATCAGACAGCTATAAATCTGATGAAAGCAGCCACTGGCAAAGCCTTTCACTCATGTTTCCTTGATTGCAGATCTGCAAGGGATATGTTAGAGATGATGAAGAGAGCCGGGAAATGAAATCAAACAAGCTGCATGATGGCCAATAGAAGAAATCAAAGTGGCAGCGATCAAGGCAGCAATCAAACTGAAGAAGATGATGATGATGAGGTAAATCTCTTCGAGAATTTTTCTCTAGAAGATTGGGAGAATGCATATGCTGAATTATTTGAATCTCATGAACTGTTAAGAAAACATTATAAAAAATTGAAGAAGGGTACTGGTTTAGATAGTTCAAGCTCTCCTTGTAGAAATTGTGTTGAATTGAAAAATATTCATGATGCCTGTATGTCTGATTTTCAAATATTGAAGAAACAAGTCTCATTATTGAAAATCGAAAATCAAGATCATATAAATGTGATATCTGAACTCAAATAAAAATTCAACTCAGATAATGATAATCAGACTCTTGTTGACTATCATGACCAGTATGAAAAATTGCTGAAAAACTTTGAAAGTGTGAACTCAGATTTAAACAAGCTGAAATCTGAAAATGATTCTCTGAGAATATCTGCTAATAAAAATGATAAAAAATTTAAGAAACTTGAGAAGGAGAAAAACTTGCTTGCTGAAAAACTTGAAGCCATCAAATCTGTGAATGTGGAATTACAGAAAAATATTGAAAAGAAGGAAAAAGATTTGAAGGAATTCAAGGCTGGAAGAAAACTTGAAACTAATTCAGAAGATCAACTTCTAATAAATGAATTGGTTCAGAATGACAAACTTAAGCAAGAAAATGAGAAATTGAAAATGCTGAACTCCACTATGTCTGAGAGACTTCTAGCTTTAGAAAGAGGTAAAAGTGTTTGCTTTGAAGATTCTGATAAACTAAGCAATCTGGAAAATGAAATTGAGAAATATAAAACTGCCAACAAAGTTTTGAATGAAGCTATGAATTGCAGTGAGCAAGAAATTGTCAGTTATGAGTTACAAATCACCTCTTAGAAAAGGAAATCCAAGACTTAAAGAACTCTCTGTCAAAGTTTGTAAGTGGACAAGAAAATCTGGACAGGTTGTTAGGAGTTAAGGTCAATACTCAAAGGGAAGGGTTAGGCTACAACAATGTCAATAAAAAGGCTTTTAAAAACAAGCTGACGACATCCTTTATCAAAGCATCAGATGTAGCCACCACCTCAGAAAATAAACAACCAAATGTTTAGAAAAATCAGAAACAAACTGAAAAGTTGAAAAAGGTTGATGGATCCAAGCTGAAAACTGTTTTCATTAAAACCTCTGAACAGGAAAAGCTTTCTACTTCATCCCCAATTCAGTACAAGGCTAAGAAAATAGGAAAAGAGGATAAAAATCAGAAAAGGACTGTAAATCAGAAAATAAATGAAAAGGGTTCATTAGTGTTTGCTGATCACAGTCCTCACACACACTCACATGCATCTAAAAAGAAGATTATCTGTCATTACTGTCATAAAGCTGGACATCTAATGCATGAGTGTAAGTTGATGGAGAAGGATGATAAGAATGCTAGGAGATATCATGATAAAAATCCTTCATCTCAGAAAAGGAGAATTGAGTGCTTTCATTGTGGTAAACTAGGACACAAAATTTCACAATGCTGGTTTGTTAGTGATAAGAATAAATTTCATGCAAACGATCACGCTCTTAACAAGAACAAGTCAGTTCCAATAAACCAGCATATGACATGCTTTAATTGTGGAAAATTGGGTCATAAGAGATTTGAATGATGGCTGAATGCTGGTCAGAAAAGTTCTAATTCATGCTTTCACTGTGGCAAGATGGGCCACATTGCAGCCCACTGTTGGCATGCTCAGGGTAGATAATTCAATTCTAAAACTGTTAAACTCCCTGCAAATGGAAATATTTTTGGAAGTAATATTTTTAGAGGCAAGCACAATGAGTGCTTCAAATGTGGGAAGTATGGCCATACAGTCAAGGACTGTTGGCATATTTAGGGTAGAAATATGAATCTCAAACATGCTAAATTCCCTATAAGATAATTTGCAAAACTTTCATGTTATAACTGTGGGAAGCCAGGTCACAGGGCTGCAACCTGTTGGCTGGCAGGATATCAAAACCAAACTGGTTTTGGCAAACATAATTTTTATTCTGTTAACAAGAAATCTCATGCTTATGCACATAGAATTCATGCTAACAAGAATGTGCATAAATCAGATCTGAAAACTGCTCCTAGAAATGTGCTGAGAAAACCTGCTAGGAGTAATACTATTTTGTCAGGACCCAAGACTTCTTGGGCACCTGTTTGTGCAAAATAACATTACTATGCAGGTGTGCCTTGGGACTGGAATAAAAAGGGGTAATGATCCAAGGCACTCAAGAAGAAAACCCCATACTGAACTTTTCAGGTAAACTTCCTACTCCTCTTGCTTTTAGTTTTAATGCATAGCAAGTTAAATCTGTTTTTGCATTTTCATTCATCATCTGCCATGTGCATTATTTTCTGATCATGCATTTTCTGAGAGTTCTGTGCAAATATCAGATTAAAAAGGGTTGTCAGTATCAAATGCATACATAGGCTAATTACAATTGCTTGATAATTCTGTTATGCATAAACTCTGAAAACAAATTGTATTTCGAATTTTCTGAAAAATCTGAACTGCTTATGAGTGTGACTTGAAACTTGTGTGTTGCAATAGCTTAATGAAATTCTGAATTGCATATAGAACTACATGTTGAATAATTATGCATGACCTCAATGGTATATAAATGGTAAGGTACCAAAAGGCAGGGAGGTCTGTCTGGAGGTTCTTACTATGTGTGAGGTGGTCTTTTAGACCAAGTGCTCCGCCTAGTACCATGGGTCACCTTGCTGATTAGAACAGTCTGAATGTGCATGAATCATTTGGTATCATATGTTCAGTTTCAGTGCAAACATTGCATGTTTTCAGGGGGAGTTAGTTGCATATCCTTGCATAGCATTCAATGTGAGTCTTTGCATGTCCCTGCATACATATAGTGCATTGCATTTCCTTATATTGAAAATGTCAAAAAGAGAGTTTGAAGCATATTGTGAGGGGGAGTCAATGCATTGCATATAGGTTGTCAAATGCGTACATGTGTTAGAACTCATTGCATATCCTCTCTTACTGATTTTGTTGACAAACCTTAATCATATTCTGAAAACTTTGAGCTTCACAATCTCTCTTAACAATTGGTATTCCTCCTATCAATTGGTATCATTTGGGTTCAGAATTCCATCAATCCTTCATGAAGATTTCAATGGTCTATCTCGATCATAAATCTGAAAATTTTGAACTAGAAATCTTCTATTATACAGTTTTATGAATGTCTGAAATAACTCATGTGGTTTAAGTTTAATGTTCATGGAGTTTGACTTTAAAATATCTTAAAAATATCTGAAGCATGTTTAATAAAACTTAACCATTTGTTTCATGCTGTGTTTTGTGAAATTTTTTTGAAATCTGTACTTTTGAATACATGACTTTAATTGGTTAAGTACATGAAACTATTATTTATTTGAAACAAATGAATGTCTTTGAAATGTTTAAAGGGTTATATCTGTCAAAGCAATGACATTGGTCAGTGAGAAACACAAGTCCAAAGGACTGTGTCATGAGGTGCCTTAGTTAACTCTGCATAAAATTCATTGAAAATCAGGTAGAGCAATGGCATGCACACTGAGAAATACAACTCACTCATTAAAAAAATGATTTGTAGTGTGTCATGATGTGTAAATGCTAACTCTGTTCACATAAAGCATGACAGTTAGTCACACTAAGGGCTTAGGGATATTGGCCTCTAATCAAGGTATATCCTGTAGTTACAATGTGTGCTCTGAACTAGAGTGCTCGTAAAATTTGTAGCAAGAAAATTGTTGAACAAATTGAAATATCTGAATATTGATGCAAAAATCAAATTGCTACAACCCTAGACAAAATCATATGACTTCATAATTGCTTGATTTCAATACTGATGCATGTAATTCCGAAAGAAGTCAATAAATTTGATTGTGTAAGAGAAAGGGAGTTTTATCAAGATAAATACGAGGGCTTGGTTCATTTTTATTAAACCATGGTTTTAGATATCAATACAGAATTTTACTGATAAACTCTGCATACATCATGTTTAAACCATATTGTTCAATAAAGCTCATTCATAAGCCCTTATAATGGAAGACTTTGAAAACTTATGTTTTGGATTTATGAGATTGATATCTCTTTAAAAATCTGACTGAATTTCTTGTGATTGGAGCTTCCTTAAAAAAAAAAATCTGCTACTTGAAACTTTTCTGCTCAATATCATTGATTCATTGACCTGAACCTCTCCTTGTTATCCATCTGATAAGATTCCACTTATTGAGGGGGAGCTTCCATGTCATATGCATCATGCTGCATAGAAACTCTTAAAGGGGGAGCATTGTGTTCTTGCATTCATATTTCTAGGGGGAGCTCTTGCATTTTGGTATCTCTTTCTGCATCTGCATTCATATTGATTATATCAAAGGGGGAGATTTTTGCCAAAGGGGGAGATTTTTATTCAATCATTGCATGTTGGTTTGCTTTCACTTCTCAAACTATTTTCTTTTTGATGAAGTCAAAGGGGGAGAATAGTTTGAGTCATCAGAATGACTTTCATAAGAATGTATTACATCATCAGAATGACTCACTGTGTATTGTTGCCATCATCAAAAAGGGGGAGACTGTTGTGCCCCTGGCCCCTGTGGCTTGTGGTTTTGATGATTGGCTTTAGGGGTTTGTGATGATTGGTTTTAATGTGAGTTAATCACTGTGAGTCACCATGTTTTTATTCAGTCATTCTATATTCCGTCATTCTTATATTCAGTCTGTCATTCAAATGTTCATTCAGTTATTCATATGTTCAGTCAGTTTATCTGCTTACACTGTGAGTCATTGCATTTGAAGTTCAGACTGTTTATCTGCTGCATAAAGCATTCATATGCATTTATAGAGTCTACACATTTGCATCAGGCAGCAAGTGTGTACAACGCCCTGTGTAGCCACTATAAGTCCATACACTGGTTGCACATTGCACAGCTGCAGGCACTTCTAAGTCTACACATCGTGTAGCTTGCTGGCATAGTCTGTACACTCATCTGTCTGCATGTGTCACCAAGTCCACACATTGCATCATGTGTTTGTTCATGAAGTCTATACATTGGCATGCTGCATCTCTTGAAGTATGTACATCCTCTTCAGTCATTTCAAAGTCTATACATTGCTGAGCGTCTCACTGACTGTCTCATGCAAGTCTATACATCCTGCACCGTCTCATGCAGCATCTCAAGACAAGTCCATACATAGTTTATCAGCACTTAGAAGTCTGTACATCGGTCCGTCTTGTTCAGCGTCTTAGTGCATTTAAAGTCTGTACAGCGTCCGTCTCAGCCAGCGTCTCATGCTGCATCTTAGGCAAGTATATACATCGCCTTCTGCAAGCTTTATTGCAAGTCTGTACATCGGTTTGATATCAACAAGTCTGTACATTGGGTTCAACTCTCCAAGTCTGTACAACCACATTCAATAGGTAAAATCTATACATTCTTCAGCTGGAACTGTACAAGTCTGTACATCGTTACTTGCCAAAGTTTGTACATTGGCATATGTTCCTACGTTGCACTTCCAAGTCTGCACATTGGGTTCTTTACCTACGTTCATCTTTGAAGTCTGAACATTGGAAGTTTTACCTACGTTGCACTTCAAAGTCTATACACTCGTTGTCTTCCATTGTTTCAAGTCTGTACAGCCTTTCCATTGGAAAGTCTATACATTGGTCGCTGAATGATCTTCAAGTCTATACAGACCTTGACTCGCTCAAGTCTGTACATCGGCCTGCTATCTTTGACAAAGTCTTCACATCGCGAAGTCTATACACTCAACTCCTTCACACTTCAACAAAGTCTGTACAGCGGATGTCTTCACATAGGAAATATGTACAGCCGTTCACCTCGTGAAGTCTAGACATTTGATGTGCATGGTCTTGAAGCATTTAGGAAGTCTGTACTTTGGTCTGCTTTGCATTACATGAAGTATGTACATTGCACTATAGCTACATTGTTTCAACTGAAGTCTGCACATCAGCCTGCATGATTTCAAAGTATGTACATTGCACAACATGCATCAACTCCAAGTAGGTACATCGTCTGTTCATGAAGTATATACATTGCTACAGTAACGCAAGTTTATACATAGTCCGTCTCATGTATTGTCTTAGGCCAAGTCTATACAGTGAATTGTCTCATTCAGCGTCTCATATGCCAATTTGAGTCAAAGTCTGTACAGCCCAAGTCTGTACACTGAGGATGCTTGTTAGCCTTCAAGGTCTATACATTGTCTACAATGCATCCAGCAAGTCTATTCATTGGAGTGTCTTGTTCAGCGTCTCATGGCAAATTCTGCACATTCTATTGTTCAACGTCTGCATGCATTACATGAAGTTTGTACACTGCATCGTCTCAACTTGCGTCTCACTGAGCATCCATTCACAGTAAAGTCTATACAGACTTCATCGTCTTAGGGTACGTCTCATGCTTTTGCCAAAGTCTATATAGTCTGTTGCAGTATTACACTATATGCCTCACTCTAAGTCTACACACTCATGAGTGTCTCATCAAGTCCATACACTGGCCTTGAGCTGAAGTCTACACAGTGCCTCAGGCTGAGCAAGTCCATACATTGGCTGTTGTCCTTCAGAGTCTGTACATCGCAGTGAGTTGAAGGTTGCCTAAGTCTATACAGCCGTTGGCTTCTTATGTGAAGTCCATACATTGAGTAAAGTATATACAGCCATTGCTTGCGTCGCCTTACACGACCAAGTCTGTACAGAGTTTGCACTGCATCTCATGAAGTCTACACATTGGTAAAGCTAGTGCTTGCATTGTTCATCACTTGCCTTGTTCACTACGTCGACGCTGCACGTTGGAAGTGTTCACGCCTTGGGCTGATGTCCAAAGGTGTCTTGATCAACATCAAGTCTGTACAGCATGAAGTCTGTACATTGGCTTTTATCTTGAACATAAGGCCTTAGTCTACACACTCTTCTGTTATCATAATACACTCTTCAACAATTATATACACTTAGCACGCATGAAGACTGCTAATTCTATACACTCCCTCACTCTGTACACACTTGCTATATTGATTTCTGAAGTCTATACAATGCTTTGCATTCATAGAGTCTGTACAGGTTGTTCAAACTTAAACAGGTGACTTATCCGATGCTATCTCTGACAGGGATTCTTACCGAGATTGATGACCTGGCTCGTGATCCCAGGAGGACGAGGTATGCAGATGCTGACACGTGGATGAAGCTGCCTCGGATCTGGCGAATTCCTTGGGCAGGAAAACGTGGAAGCCACGCGCCCAGGAGCTGCTGTTGCTGCTGCTATATATATGAGCCTTCTTCCACTAAAGAAGGCTGATCGAAAGAAAAGGAGCAAAGTATATACATCCAGTCTGAGAGCAGCAGAGAGTATTCGATCCAGAGAAGAGAAGAGATAGAGAGAGCCTGCGAAAGAAGAAGAAAAGAAAGAGAAGAAGAGCATAAGGAGAAGAAGAGTAAGAGAGAGTTAGAGAGCTCGTGAGGGTTAAGAGAAAAAGAAAGTGAGAGAGAAGAGAAGAGGAAGAAGAAGCTTCATCTGAAGACTAGTTCCTACTGGAACGTGGATCAGATCCAGGCCAATCAGCTCCGTTGAGAGCCACATCTGTGTTTTCATCTTTACAGCCTTCTGATTGCTGTGTTATTTTCGTTTATTATTTTCCTTTGTTTTATGATTACCTTTGTACTTCCGATCCTCTGAACTGAGGTCGGGTCCCTCCTGGTCTGGAGGAAGAGAGGTCTGCGACCTCTAGTTTTCAAGTGGCTGGGAGTCACTTGGGTGTCCCTCCGGTTGGGAGGAAGAGGGGAGGCTATTCCCCTAGTCAAGCTGTGTGGCAGCAACTGTTTGCAGACTGAGTCTGCTTGGTTCTAGTGTTTGCTAGTGAAGCCTCACTCTGGTTGGGAGTGAGGGGTGGATGTAGGTCTGGAGGACTGAACCACCTAAAAATCTATTGAGTAGTGGTTTAATTGCTTGATCTGCTTCCACTAGATGCTTGGATAGGCACGCTCCAAGTGTTTGTATTTGAGTTGAATCGAATTGGTTCTATTCTGTGTCTATCTCTAGCATCCAAGTTTTTATTTGGCCACTATACATAGAAGGATACATTCACCCCCCCTCTGTATCCGGGCCTAGCACCCTAACAGAAATGGGGTCCTATATATAGGCAACCCACAGTTTCACAAAAGACCCTGACATATAACACACTAACAAATAACCGAAGGAAGGGGGGGCGCCCATGGGCCTAGCTCAAAGAAATAGGCCCAATAGCAAACTCATTAGCCTAATGAGACTCAAACTTAGGGAAATGACTCAATAACCTAGGTACAAGACTCAAATAAAAGGAAAATTACATGATTATGACTCAAAGAAAATATGAAAATTACATGACTCGACTCAGAGAAATATGACGGACACAATGGAGCTATGCTAGCAAGCAATCGAAGTTGTAAAAAATATGAAGGGCGAGAGATGACCCCATCATACCCCCGGGGTGCGAAGAACTCGACTCCATCGAGTATGAGTCCGCCGGGGAAGAGGTCCTCCAACGCAACTCCGAACAAGCTACAACCTCCAAACTCAACCTCGCGTTCGCAACCAGGGGACGGCGCTTCAACTTCTCAAGGTGGCTTGGACACACCCTCTTGCCGATGATAGTACCTTGCTTGCCTAGTATTGCCTCTGTGTGCGCACGTCGGACTCTCGAGCTGTTATGTGGAAGCTCTCCGAGGGTGTCGCTCACAAAGATGGGGGTAGGCTCAAGGTGCTCACTAGGATCTACCGCGGTGCCCTTTGAGGGTGCTAGATCCATTACGTGAAAAGTGAGGTATATCCCAAAATCCCATGAGTAAATCCAACCCGTAAGCCAGGTTGCCAAAGCCACTTGGAACATGGAAGGTCCAAGTCCTCGTGCCCTCGATTTGGAGGTGGCCCTAAGGTAGAGCCATTACAAAGCCACCATCGTGAGGTTGCCTTCTTGGAATTCAAAGTGCCACTCGTGAGTTTTTGCCCGCTCATTACGATCCTCACCGCCCATTGCTAGATGCTTGCTTGAATGAGTATGCCTTGAGCTACGGTGCGGTGTGGGTGGGAAGTGTGTGGTATGCAAAGGGGGACCGGGGTAACCAAAAGTAGACCTATCATGTAATGATGCAGTGTAGACTTCGGTCAACCTAGGTGGGCCGGGGCACCCGTAGGTGGCTCTATCATGCAAAGTGGTGGTAAATATCGGGGGACCCGGATATCCGTAGATGCCTTTGACATGTGTATGACCAATGTGAAGTGAGGGAGGACCGGGGCATCCATAGGTGTCCCTTTCATGTGTAGGTGTGATGAGTGCCGGGTGACCCGGACATCCGTGAATGCTCCTAACATGTTTAAGACTTATGATGAATGACGGTGGCCCATTACATCCGAATATGGACCACTCATGCTTTCCACTTGACATGTGAGTGATATGAATGAATGGACCCAACATAGTGTTCATGCCAAGTGGTGTGGTAAGCCTAGACACATGCATGTTTTTCCTAAAGATGTCTTTCATGTGTATAGGTGTGGGACAACCCTTTAACTGCCATTGGAAAGGATCGAATGGATCTAAGAAGGTGGTCATCATGGGGTGGGGCACAACCTTATTACCTAGGGGTATGTGGCCCAAGGTCATGGTTCCCAAGGTGTAACCCGGATCTAGGATGGGGTGAATTAGGTCTAACATGGTGGGTTGGGATAGGGAATGGTGGGTGGTGGATAAGGTGGTTGGGTCACATGGGGAACTAGACTCCCATAGGAAGGGATCAAAGGGGTCGTGGAAAGGTCTTCCTAAAGGGAGGCACTCTATGTCTTCAAGGTTCCCGAATTATGAGTCATCCTCCTCCAAGGTAATTGGGCCAAGTTTTCTAGTGGGTTGGCCGACCAAAGTATTTGGGATCTCAACGGTAGGGTAGTGGATCGAGATGGGTTCTTCTATCATAGGGAGAAGAAAAAGGAGGTCGCTAGTGTAGCAACCAATGGTATAGACCGAGGTGATTGACCCGATGCATGGGTGTAGGAGGCCAAGGCTCCTAGGTTGTTCGGCCATAGGGGTCAACATGCTAGTGAACTCAATTTGCCATGCTAAGCCTCTAAGAAAATCCTCTAAGGTCTCTACTTGATAAGATGCTTGGATTGTGGTGTGATAAGAGGAGATGGACACTATGGGATAGTTTTCCTTCATGGGTGGGAAATCGTGGGCTGTGATCTCTCTTTTTGGGCTCTCCTTTAGCCAACTAACAAGGGGTTCCCCTAAGATGAGATTGACTCCAACTAAAGATGGTGATGTAAGGTGAAGACCCTCGTATGTTGTTTCTTTTTCAACTTGGACTTGGGTTTCCTCTAAGGTGGAGAGTGGGTTTGGAGTGTTCACCACTATGGGGTGGGGTATGGGTTCTTCTTCCAAGGAGGTGAGAGGGGCTTTTGAGGGTGTGATGATGATTGGGGCATAGTGTATCCGGGGTGGTAGGTAGTGGGAAACTTGGCTTAGGATAGGTAAGGGTAGTAGTGGAGGCTTTGGTGGGAGTTGGATTGGGGTAGGGAGAGGAAGATGGGTGGGTTGAAGGGGTTTGGGTTGATTGGTTTTGGGAGGAGTGTCCCCTTTTGGGGGTGATGGAGAGGTAGTGGTGGCGGTTACCACGGGCCTAGGTGGAGAGTTGGCCATGGGGCCCAATTGGGTATGGGGACCTATGGTTGTGGTGTGGACTTGGAGGTGGGGTGTAAATGTAGAGGTTGGGGTAGGAGAGATGGGAAGTGGTGGGGAATGGGTGATTGGGGTCTTGGATTGACCGAGTGGGGATGATGGAGTTGAAGTGCTCTTTGGACTTTGGAGATTTGAGTAGGAGGGAGAGGGTTGGAGGGTGTAGGTTTTTCTAAGCTCGATTTTCATCTCATCCCAAGTGCTAATTGGGGCCTCCCTATGGATCTTTCTCAAACCTTCCACAACTAACCAATGAGTTTTAGCTTGTTTGGAGAGGTGTGCCTTGGCTAGCCTCATTCTTCTTCCTTCATTCAAGGGGCAACTTTTAAAGAATTGGTCCATGGAAATCTCCCAATCTAGGTAAAGGCTTGGTCTGTTGGATCCATCAAAGGCGGGGGTTTTGATTTTCAAGTGTTCTAAAAATATGATTTCAAGATTTCCCCAAAGGTCACTCTCATTCACTCTTGGTGCTCGGCTATTTCCTTCAAGTCGGTCGAGTTGAGACATGATATCTTCAAGCCGATTAAGGACATTAGGTAGGGCTTCTATGATCGAGGTGTTGCTACCCACTTTGTTGGCAATGGAACTTTTATGAGGATTTGGGATTCTTGGGAAAGTTGATGGGGATGGATATGACGGGTATAAAGTGGTCATTCTAGTGGACATGGGAGATGCAACCGAGGACTCTAAATGCATAAATATGCCCTAGGACCAACTTGTGGAGAGACAAGTTGTGAACTTGCTCAAATAAAAGCAATATTGATGTGACACCACCTTGGGGGATAATCACAGGATCAAATGACCCTTGGACCTAGCAAGCAACCAACGCACGAACCGGTGATTTTACTCGGGCGGACTCACCCGCTAAGCGCACTCTGCACGTAGGTAAACCGGTGATAGTGGTGAGGGTCCGGGACGGGCCCTTGCTGCTCCGGGGGTTGGCTAGTTTTGGATTGGACCTCTCAAGGGTCCTAGGATGCCGACTCTCGTAGGCGGCCAGCACACCGAGGCCGTGGGTGTTAATGGCTCTCTCGCAACTCACCCGTAGTAGTCACTCAATCATAAGCAAATTCGGGTTCGGGCGCTCCACTTACCACCGACGGCACTAAGATGCAATACTAATTAAGCAAAAGAATCTAGCAAGAGGAGTGTTTAGTGGCTCACCTGATCGGTGTGAAGACACCGATCCCGGCCGGAGACGAGGGGGAGCGAGGAAGGGTGGGCTTACCCGCACGCCGCGCCGGAGAAGCTTGGACCTGAAATTTTAAATGACATACAATACACCCCATGCAAGGGGGGGATCTTGGGGAAGGGAAACCAAAGAATACATCCAATTACTACCACCACACAGGGAGGGGCCTTCAGCCGGCCAAGCGGGGAGGGGAGAAAGTGATGAAAACACAAGAGAAGAAGCCGATGCCGAATCTGTCCGCTCTCTGCGATAGGGGACAGACAGCCAGATTTGAGGACGCAGATCTTGATTTAGAATTTTGCTGATGACGGGACTGGTGGGAAATTCTTTGCATCTAGAACGGGAATGCCCCATAATTTTGTTGATTTCTTCTGGTCCCGAGGCTGGTCTGGGCAGAGGCTCGAACAGGGTGGCAGCTTCTCAGACTGACAGCCTCAAGTTTCCAACAGCAGGAAGAAGAGGATGCCCCGACCACTCCCGAACTCAGAATCAAGTGCCGTTAAAGCCGTTGGAACCGCGGACAAGCCCTCTTCGCAGAAGAACTGGTGGGGAAGCCAAAAGATGCCGGAGAAGACCAGTGGACTCTGAACAGTGGTGATATGTCGGTGCAGACTGTGGGGAAGCAGAACTATGGACCCGGGGAAGAAAATTGGTAACTCTTGAACATGGACGCCGATCGGAGTTCTGCTTCTTGATTCAGAAAGTAGACAGGACGAGAAAGAACTTTTCATAAGGATTCTTGGCCTGATTCTTCCGAGGTTTGTTGTAGTGAAGCTTCTACTCTGAATCAGGTACTCCGTAGGGGCAGCTCTGCGCAGTTGTGGGAGAACGGACCTCCCGGGCGGCACGGACCTCGGATGGGGATGAGACCACCGCCGTTGCGAAGAAGACAGGAAGATGCTTCCGTGGATAGCTCTTGGGTTTTCAAAATAGTCTGGAGGAACCCGTTGTTGCTGCTGCAAGATGGTGATCCTCTGCAGGTTTGCAGCTGCTAGCAGCTTCACCGGTGTAGATCCCGAATGGCCACGAACGGTGATGGAGAAGAAGGAATGGTGAAGGAATGATGTTGAAGGGTTGAAGGGGAGTGTAAGGGAGGTAATGGAGGTGTCTAGAGGTGGAGGAGGAGCTGGAGATGGGGGAGGGTGCAGGTGGCTAGGGTTTTTCTTCAATGGTGGAGTGAGGGATGAGGGAGAGGAAGAAGGAGGGAAGGTGGTGAAGAGAGAGGGTGGAGGGCGACCCTACCCCAAGGAGGAGAGGATTTGGGCGACCTTGGGATGAGGAGGGCAGGGGATTTCAAATTTCAAATGCCTAGGGAGGTGGAGGGTTGCATGGGGAAGAGGGTGGGGTGCTTGGGAAATAGATGGGGTGGTTGGAGGGTGGGGTGGGGACTCTCCTTGGGACTAAGGGGGTGGAGTAATGATAGCTTGGGGAAGTGGAGGGGCTTTAATGGGGTAGGTGGGAGGGTGATGTGGTTGGGAGAGGAGGAGAGAGAGAGGGGGGCGAATTCCCCTTGGAGGGAAGGAGGGAGAGAGAGGGGGGGGGGAAGGAGAGGGCTTCTCACCACTCTATATGGACACTAGAAAACTCAAATTTTATTGATTGATTGACTCATTGATTGATTACAAATGGGGGAAATGGGGTCCTATTTATAGGCAACC